>LBNU01036699.1:30142-60668 GCA_014162995.1 Artemisia annua | reverse complement strand
CCCGGGATTTTACTAAAGTCAACAAAAGAAACCGAAAGATGCAATATGCGAGTTAGACTTGAGTGAGATCTTGGATAAGTCACAATTAGCACTAAGTGTCAAGTCGCGACAAGTCAAGTTACAATAGATCCGTGACTTGCCCCCAAACAGTCAACTAAGTCAACCAAGGGTTCCTGGTCAACTAAGTCAAGCTATGAGAGAGGAAGTGATCAATTTATGATCCGGTGTAAGCACAGTGTATCCCCGGGTCGTTAAGTCCTAGCGAGATTGAAATTATGTTTTGGGAAAACGTTCTGGAATGAGTGATTTGAGGAAAGTAACCAGATAAAGATTTTGATTGATTTTTACACTAATAATTGCTTGAAATGATAATGGAACAGTATTAACAAACACAGAATTACAAATAATCCTAAAAAATGTAAATGCGTACTGAAAAAGTGGAAATATGCAAAAACAAACTATAGGGGGTGAAAATGTAACTTTTACAAACTTAATATTAAAAAAAAATTTATAAAAAAAAAAAAGAAAATTATTTTTTTGATTATTTTATTATTTAAATATTAATTATTTAATAAAACTATTTAAAACTTAATAAAAACTAATTAAAGTTAATACTAAAAATGATTAAGATTACAAATTTAAACTAGAAAATTGCAAAATTAATTTCTAAACCTTTAAAATAACTTAAAAGAAATGTAAAATTTGAAAATAAATATTTTTGTCTTTTTGTGGATTTAATACTAATTAATTACTAATTATATTAATTAAACTAATTCAACAAATTTAAATTACTAATAATACTAAAAATGACTTAGGAAATTATAAAATATTTTATAAAACTAATTAACTAATACAGGAACCTTAAAAAATTATAAAAAGTTTATAAAAACTATTATTACACTATTTTATTAATTATTTACTTAATTACTAATTAAAAACTATTTAAACTAATTTAATTAAGATAAATAGGAAATGAACAGTAATAATTATGAAAATATTTTCTAAAAATACTAAATGATTTATAAAACCTAGGAAAAATATAAAAAAGTACTAGTGATTAAAATTAAACAGTAGAGGATTTTATTTTTGGTTTTTCAATTAAAACTAATTTAACTATTATTAATTATTATAAATACTAAATTAACAGATAAAAATCTAAGAAAATTATTAGAAATACTAAAAGATGTCAGGAAATTATTAAAAATATAAAAATGAAAATTGCTTTTTGAAAAAGCTGAACAATAAGCCAAATGGCTTAAATAGAAGCTATCACTTTATTAAAAGTGATGATTTTTTGGATTTTCTTTTTGACAGATGTTCTAACAATGAAAATAAGCAACTTTAACAAAGACAAACTTTTTGTAACTTAAAAATAAGCACTTTGGACACTGAAATGCTTAACAGATTATGTTTTTGGATTTTTTATGATGCAAAAGCTATGAACAAGCTACAAACATGAATACAGAAGCTAAAAAAGGTAGAAACAATCTAATAATACCTAGAATAAGCAAATGTGATAAGAAAAAGCACACTGATAAGCCACAAATTACAAATAAGCAAAATCCAAATCCACAGAACCAAAACAGACTACAAAGGGGTATTGCAGGCCTATGTGGGGCCCTCAAATGAGCTCAGGGGTCCAAAAGAGCTTTTGAACCAATAAGCCAACCTGGGGAGCTTTCAAATAAGCCAAAAAGCAAACCCTAATTCCCACAAATAAGCCATGTGTGAGCTTGTGAAGATTGGCCAAAAGCTCAGTGTATACTGACCACTCAGTATATACTGTCAAATGGGACAAACAAGAAGCTACTAGCAGCCCTATCAAATAAACATGGAAATGCAAAATAAGCCTTGAACTATCAAGATGGGTTTCTTGGCTTTCCAAAAAGCCAAGAATCATGCACTGGGGCCCACTAATAAGCTCTATGGAAGCTTATGAACTTGGGTGAAAAGCTGTGACACAGGGGAGGTTACAGGCCAACTAGGCTACTTTAAGAGTGCTTATTTATAAGCAAATGGTTTCCAAACTGAGATTTTCTTTTTGAAAAAGTTAAACCACCAACAAAACAACACAAATCCACAAAAACTTTGGATTTCCAATCTGTTTTAAAGCTTGTGCAAGATCTTGACTAATTGAGCATTTTGACAGACTTAGAATTTTTTAACTTTTGAGAAAACACTAAGGTTTGACTTTTATGAATTTTGATCTTGATTTCATGACTGATTATGTTGAATTAGGTTGTATTAAGACTAACTTATGCTATAATAACAACTTGTGAAAAGATTTGATGAGATTTGAACTGAACACTTTTGACAGATTATTACTAAGTAGAGATTAAAAAGGATTTTGACTTTTTATCAAATAAGGACTGTATTTTATGACTAATTACACTTACTATGACCTAGGATAACATGTTCAAACAAGTGACAACCACAAACACAGATTGTGTATCACAGATATCAGTAAAACCAAACACACCTTATCTAACACTGATTTTATGATTTCAAAGCATATGACAGATTAAGACCACAGAACTATTCCCAAAGGTTCTTATATGATGTATTAAGATCACTCAAGCACAAAATATCAAGAACACAAGCATAAAACACAGATTTGTCAAATTTGCAGTTTACACTGTGATGTTTCAATTTTTAGCACAAAGATAATCCAATGAACAAGCAACCTATTACACACTTAATTATCTTATAAGGACACTACTTAAGCATTAAAACACATAGATAAGGTAATATAAGCACATGAACAGTACAATCACAGAAATACACTAAAACTTGAAATTTAAGAATATGAAAATGGAAAACCTCAACTCAAGCTTTACTAGAGTATCTCTAAGCTCAACAAGCTCCTAGCTTATCAAAGATAAGCTAGGTAAAGTCCATCTTGCCCCTCCATTGTAAGCAACTTCCAAAGCATTCCAAGGTCAATTGCATAGGTACCCTGTGATGTTTTGTTTCTGAATTTTTTACCTTTTTATGTTTTCTTATGATTAACTATGACCTAAGTGAGCTTATGACACAGTAACATTAAACTTAGAACACCATTAAAACTAAAAAGGAAATTTGCAATTTGAAATGATGAAACTGAATTTGAACTGATAACAATGGAATTTTGATTAACAAAAGATCAAATTACAACTTTGAAACAGATTACAAGCTTCTTTGATTAAAACTAACAACTAGAACTTGAAATTACACTAATTCGACATAGAAATTTTACTAAGTGACTACACACACTTCTTCTTGCATCTTCTTGCTTTTATACTTGAGAATTAGGGTTCCTTGAGGTCTTCTAAATCTTTCTTCAACAAAACAACACAAATCCACAAAAACTTTGGATTTCCAATCTGTTTTAAAGCTTGTGCAAGATCTTGACTAATTGAGCATTTTGACAGACTTAGAATTTTTTAACTTTTGAGAAAACACTAAGGTTTGACTTTTATGAATTTTGATCTTGATTTCATGACTGATTATGTTGAATTAGGTTGTATTAAGACTAACTTATGCTATAATAACAACTTGTGAAAAGATTTGATGAGATTTGAACTGAACACTTTTGACAGATTATTACTAAGTAGAGATTAAAAAGGATTTTGACTTTTTATCAAATAAGGACTGTATTTTATGACTAATTACACTTACTATGACCTAGGATAACATGTTCAAACAAGAGACAACCACAAACACAGATTGTGTATCACAGATATCAGTAAAACCAAACACACCTTATCTAACACTGATTTTATGATTTCAAAGCATATGACAGATTAAGACCACAGAACTATTCCCAAAGGTTCTTATATGATGTATTAAGATCACTCAAGCACAAAATATCAAGAACACAAGCATAAAACACAGATTTGTCAAATTTGCAGTTTACATTGTGATGTTTCAATTTTTAGCACAAAGATAATCCAATGAACAAGCAACCTATTACACACTTAATTATCTTATAAGGACACTACTTAAGCATTAAAACACATAGATAAGGTACTATAAGCACATGAACAGTACAATCACAGAAATACACTAAAACTTGAAATTTAAGAAATTGAAAATGGAAAACCTCAACTCTAGCTTTACTAGAGTATCTCTAAGCTCAACAAGCTCCTAGCTTATCAAAGATAAGCTAGGTAAAGTCCATCTTGCCCCTCCATTGTAGGCAACTTCCAAAGCATTCCAAGGTCAATTGCATAGGTACCCTGTGATGTTTTGTTTCTGAATCTTTTTACCTTTTTATGTTTTCTTATGATTAACTATGACCTAAGTGAGCTTATGACACATTAACATTAAACTTAGAACACCATTAAAACTAAAAAGGAAATTTGCAATTTGAAATGATGAAACTGAATTTGAACTGATAACAATGGAATTTTGATTAACAAAAGATCAAATTACAACTTTGAAACAGATTACAAGCTTCTTTGATTAAAACTAACAACTAGAACTTGAAATTACACTAATTAGACATAGAAATTTTACTAAGTGACTACACACACTTCTCCTTGCATCTTCTTGCTTTTATACTTGAGAATTAGGGTTCCTTGAGGTCTTCTAAATCTTTCCCATCAAAAATCTTGACCCTTGGATCATTTTTGAGAAATCTTGGTCGTTTGATCTTTTTGGCGCCAAAAGAGTAAACTGCAATTTGCACTGTTTTTATAGCAAGAGGGGGTGGTGCATTTATTGTGGAGGTGATGTTAGGTGATAGTGGTGTGGGCGGTGGGATGTGATGGAGGCAAGTGGGGGTGGAGGGGATGAATACCACTGGTGGTTTCTGGTTTTGGTGGAGTGGGAGGGAAGGTGAGTTTGACTGTTGGTCAAACAAAGGGGAAGGGGTGGGGTTTTTGGGTTTTATTAATAAAAAGGGTAAATGGGCTTTGGTTTGTTGGGCCAGCAAAAAGAAAAAGGGATGGGGGTGTGGGTTGGACTGGTTTGGGGTTTGGATTTATGGGGCTTGGGTTTTTATTAGTAATAAGGATCCGTTTGGTTTGTAATTTTCACAAGGACCAATTATGTAAATTCTGGATTTTTTAGGGTTAGGTTTGACAACTTTCCAAAAGTACTTGCAAGGGTAAAACTTGCCAAGGTTCAATAGTGTAAGGACCATAGTTGACTTTTCCATTTTTTGAATCTCCTAGGGACCATTTCTGCCAATTGTGAAATTTCAGGGACCAAACTTGTAATTTCACCAAACTTTTCACCCAATGATTATTTTTGCCAAAGTTTCATAATACAAGGACCGTAATTGTAATTTTCCAAAAGATTTTAATCCCAGGGGCTATTTTTGACATTTTTGCAAAGTTCAGGAACTAAACTTGTAAACTTTTGAAACTTTTTATCAAAGGACTAATTATGACAACTTGTGATTTTCTAAGGACTTTGGTTGACTTTTCTTTCAAAATTAATGCTTAGGGACTAGATTTGACAAGTTTTGAAAGTTGAGGGACTGAAACTGCCAATTGTGCAAACTTTGTTCGTTTTTCATTTGTTTTCAAACATTTTGCATCTAAAACATATAAAACACAACCCTGGGATATTTTCAGTATTTTGATGCATATTTGGGTGTTTTTGGATGTTTTGGCAGTTCATATAAGACAAAAATGATAAGTATTTATACACTCATCAATCCGATCGTAATAAGTCAAGTCGTAAAGATTAACTCACAACGTCAAATTACAATCAGACTCATCGAAATGACTTAAGTCACAACAATTCACCAAATGCAAGTAGTTAACAAATCACTAGAATCTCACAACTAAGTCAATCGCTAGGCACCACCAAATCGTCGAATTTTAGCCTCCTCAATGTGAAGCTTTGGTAGCTTCCCCCCAAACCGACAATCGTCTTCATGAGACCACTTCTCCAAGTAGTCGAAGTGATGCAAAAAGTCTCATTGTATGAAGTTTGAAAAACCCGAAGAGAACGATAACGCCGAAGTAACAAGGTGAACCACTGATCATCTCTGTGGTTATCAATCCCGGAATAAATGATTAAGCCCGATCACATGACCTTGTTGTGCGTCCCCGATGTACACATTTCTCTGTGGTTTTGAGCAATTGTCTATTCAGGGGAATAAGATATCAACATCTTCATTTCATCAAATGCATTCTAGTTATCTTTCACATAATAAATAGGCCCATAGAGTATACATGTTCCCAACAAAATTCGAAACGATGACACCAAACACGAGTCGAAACGATGACACCAAAGTAACAGGTTGAAGCACTGATCATCTCTGCGGTTGTAAACACCGGAATAGATGATTAAGTCCGATCAAGTGAACCTGTTGTGCGTCCCCGAGGTACACATTTCTTTCCCCTGATTGTTGCGATCTTATCGAAATCAGCATAACATTGTGTACATGAAACATTAACCAGAAGCACTTAATCATAAATCACATCAGCTAGTTACGAAGATGTCGATAAGCAATATCATCTCACGTTCCAAATATTCTTCCCACATTACTTCCCACTGAAAGTTGAAGTAATACGTACCACAAGTTATCAAGAGACCACTTCCCCCAAGTAGTTGGAATAATACACCAGAAAACGAGTTAAGACACTTATTGTCGCTGCAGTTGTGACATTTGTCTTCTCAGAATATCTTCATCTAAGAAGTATACAGCTCATCACGTGTACTCGTTGTGCGTTCAGATGTATGTCTCCTTCCCCCTTGCTGGATTTGATACCTCAGAATCAGCATCACATTATACTTGAAATCATGAGAGAAGAACAATATTGGACTTAAATGTTACTGGTGAGAATCAATTGCTTCAAAAACTCTCTAATGACTATCTTAACAACCCTTATAAAAAGTCGGCTATTGCTATGACCACTTTGTGACGTAAACCCGATACACCCAACTTGAAAATGAAGTAGAATTCCCCGTTCTTGTGACTTAAGCTTGCACTAATGTATGACAAAGAGCGGTGTAGAGAGTTCATGCAACTTCGAATCCCTAAGTACTCTATACTCTTCAATCAGCCAACCATCAAGTATAAGACGTACATCACCTCTTGATTACCGACAACTTAGTGTGAGTTGTGACACTCCTTAGAGTGATAGTTATTTCGTGGTAACATAAGTGAAGAATTACCCAAATAACTAGATATCCAAGTCTTCGTCATTGCAAGAGTTAAGAGCTCGAACATGAAGATACTAAGTACACTCACCCGTGAAATTTCACTTCACTTTCAAATAAATAATACCAAATAAACTCTGTGATCACTTCACATTCCATTTCCAAATTCTTAGCCGACATTTTCCTTTCTTGTGGTTGATTTACAGAGTGCACATTAGAAGGAACAACAATCCGTGGAGAAGGGGATTCTTCAGAGTCCGGTTTTGGGAAAGGAACACCAGAAGACGGATCATTATTCATGTGCAGCTTCATTATCATGATAGTCATCATCAATACCTTGAGGAATAACTGGAGATTGGGTTACGTGAGTAGTCTGAGAAATACTTCTAGATAGTTCATCTTGATCAATGGAGATTGACGAAGGTGA
Source organism: Artemisia annua (assembly GCA_014162995.1). Classification (NCBI taxonomy): domain Eukaryota; kingdom Viridiplantae; phylum Streptophyta; class Magnoliopsida; order Asterales; family Asteraceae; genus Artemisia; species Artemisia annua. The sequence continues at coordinate 53,143 of LBNU01036699.1, read as the reverse complement.
ACTAGTTGAGTCAACAGGAACCGGAACAAAAGTTTCAGGAACTAGATGATCAACATTCGTATAGGCTTGGAAGTATTCATCAAACATCAATCCCAGTCATCCTTAGAACATTTGGTGTTGGTGGAGAGTCGTATAACCATTCTTCAAACATTAATCATCATGTGGACCTTGTATGCTTCTTATGATTGAGCATGTGAATACGGATTCGAGCAAATATAAGTAGATCCACTTGACGATTGTACGAACATAGAAAAGAAGGAACCATGTTGTAGAGAATGGTCAAAACCAAGAAGATTTCTCTTCTTCTGAAGATAAGGCGCACTGAATCGTACACCTTTCTGTTCAATGAAGAACGGGGCCTGAAGTGAAGTCAGCAGACACCATAATGATGAAAATGAGAACCGAGGCTTGAACTGTGGTGTTCAAACGTCATATTCATTGAAGAGCGAGGCCTGAACTGATGTGAACAGACGTCATTTTGCATGCATACATCAACATTGACTTTCCAGACCTCCTGAAGTAGGAGATATGCTTGCTTTAGGCCTCCAGACTTTGATTCTTTTCATGTAGTGAATGATCGATGTACCTGCAACTGAGTAAGGACTACCTGCACTAACATTACAAACTTGATTGCATATATATGGGTTAGTGACATCAGTATCCAAACCCTTGGGGGTTTCACGGTCAACCATGGCATTGCCATCAGTAAGCACATTTCCAGTAGGTATCCACTTAAGTCGAACGTACTTAAAAGTTCTACCAGTTGGAATCCACTTATGGCAAGGTCTAGGATTATTAAGTTTCTTATGCATAGTGGAAGGCTTATCGATATTCCTAGTCTCCAAAGATTTAGCAGTTTGTGTTAGGATCACGTTTCACATAATGAAAAGTGTCGGTCATTACATTTGTAATAGGTTGCATGTTAGACTATTTATGCTTACATTTCTATCATTTATATTTAGTTAAACTTATGATGTATTGTTACAAAGTGAGGAAGTCCAAGGGCCATGCATGTAATATCTTAAGACTTGGTAAGTAACCCTTGGACTCCCCTATATAAACAATGTATAAGCCTTCATTAAGGCTTGTTGGTTCTCTTGATAATACAAGTTTAATATATCACATATTAGAGTTCCTTCCATTCTCATCTTCTTCATCTTCTTCTTTTCTTATTGGTTTATGATTCTATNCTGCAACTGAGTAAGGACTACCTGCACTAACATTACAAACTTGATTGCATATATATGGGTTAGTGACATCAGTATCCAAACCCTTGGGGGTTTCACGGTCAACCATGGCATTGCCATCAGTAAGTACCTTTCCAGTAGGTATCCACTTAAGTCCAATGTACTTAAAAGTTCTACCAGTTGGGATCCACTTATGGCAAGGTCTAGGATTACTAAGCTTCTTATGCATAGTGGAAGGCTTATCGATATTCCTAGTCTCCAAAGATTTAGCAGTTTGTATCCACCTAGGAAAGATTTTAGGTTTGTTTTGCTTCTTATGCATTGTGGATGACTTACTGTAAATCCTAGACTTAACAGGTTGAACCTTAGCAGTGTATCCTTATGAAGCAGTGCTCTTTTCCTAGCCTTTTCTAGATCATAGTTCTTGTCCAAGTCATTTATATTATAAGAATTTTGAATCTTAATGCTTGGTTTTGACACTGTTTTCGAACTAATCCTAGCAGAGCTGGGAGCAGGAGTAGCTACATGTTGAGGTTTAGCAGAACTAGAAGCAATAGTCTTAGGCAAATAATGTGGAGTGACTGGTTTTGTCAAAACTTGTTCCGCATCAACTTGGGAGGCAAACCGAGTTTTTGAAAATTTTGGTCATTCAGATCTAAACGCAGTCGATTGTCTAACAACTGATTGGTTTCTATTCGATTGTGAAACTGGTTTCCCCAAGATTGATGGTTTTGCAAACTTAGTGTTCACACTATTCCCCGTTGCTTTTCTTAGCTCATTTTTTAATGCTGCAACTGTGAAACCCATTTTCTGAAATTGATTCATCATTTTTGGCAATCAAAGAAGTTGTTTGTTCTATCGTCTTAGTTCTCGTTTCTTTGATTGACTCATTAAGATTTTTACAATTCTTTTTCAAAGACTCATTTTCCAAAAGTAATTCAGTCACTTTTTGTTCCAATTCAAAATTTCTAGTTGCAAAGGCATTACTCTCAGCTTTGGCATTCACTTCATTACACATATCACACATCTCAGAAATACGTTTTTTCAGGTTGTTGATTGTCAAGTCTTTGGTTTCTAGCTGAGCTTTCAAATCATTAATCATAAAGAATTCACGGAAATCAGGAAGTTCCGGATTTTTACATGGTTGGTTAGTTTGAAAACTTTCTTCCTTTTGTTGCATTGCGATTTCAAGTGAAATACAATGTTTTTCAAGTTGTCCAAATTTGTTTGAAAGTTCATTAAAAACTTTTTTATCAACCATATCATTTGATTTAAACAACTTAGCCTTAAGCAAAAAACTTGACTCATCATTATGATCAGCATACTGATCACCTTCTCCCCCTTTATGATTCATATTTGTTGAATCAGAAATGATATTGCTATCAGTCTTTTCCAACAAATATGTGTCATAAGTGGGTTTAATTTGATCAGTATGTTTTCGTTCATTAGAAAGCACATCATGTTGATTAGCGACATGTACCTCAGCAGATGGAACTTGGGCATTTTCTGATCTGTGATGAGTATCAATGCCATGAGTAATATGAGTCCAAGAGCTGTCGTTTGTATCATGCTTATCAACCGTAGTGTCACTGCATTGTTGATTCAGCTCCCTTTCATTAATGAACTCCTTGACATTACCCATGAGAATGAGTAGTGTATCTCTGAACGTGTCAACCTCGATTTCCGTGTGATCAACAAAACACTTTGATGTCATCTGACTATCATAGTCATAATCCATAGTGCATTTTGAATCGATGAACACNGGGCATTTTCTGATCTGTGATGAGTATCAATGCCATGAGTAATATGAGTCCAAGAGCTGTCGTTTGTATCATGCTTATCAACCGTAGTGTCACTGCATTGTTGATTCAGCTCCCTTTCATTAATGAACTCCTTGACATTACCCATGAGAATGAGTAGTGTATCTCTGAACGTGTCAACCTCGATTTCCGTGTGATCAACAAAACACTTTGATGTCATCTGACTATCATAGTCATAATCCATAGTGCATTTTGAATCGATGAACACTTGGAGTTGTTTGTTGAGTACACAAAGAGCAGCCATGGATCCAATTTTGGAAGATTCTCCTTGGTCAAGTTGTTGTTGTAATTGATCTAAGTTAAGAATCATTGTGTCTGTGAAAGTCTGAACATCTTGACCAAAGAGTGTTGCGAATGCACGTTCGAATCCCATCTTGAATCCAGTTCCCTCTAACAGTATCGAGAGGTGTGAGTGAAGTTGTCGAAAACAATCTATGCAACTTTCATTAGCATTGTAAAGCACTTGTTGTGGCTGATGAAGCTCTTTCACTTGAGAATTCGAGCATGAAGATTCCATTTTAACTTTATTAGACTCAAACATGTTCATTTGTTGTACAGGGTTCGGAATCATATGTTGATCGATCACGTCGTACAGTTTGAGTATCTCCGAGATGACAGAATCTGAATTAGTAGACATGATTGTGAACGTGCACGGGATTTTACAGTTCTATGATTTAAACCGAGAAATATATTCTTTCGCGGGATTTTACAAAATCAAGAAGAAACCGTAAAATGATGATTGCATGATAGAGATATAACAACTGGTGGATTGGTTTAATGATCAGAGATTTATTTGTTATATACCCTAATACGTTATATACCCCCTGTTCCACGGATCGAACTCGACATTAGGGTTTGAAAACACGGGTTTTCTATGTTCAATAAACTCGACAATATCTCAACCCAAAACAATTCTCAATATCGGATTACCGAGGCTCACTCAAACCGTTGTCCAAGATTTATTACCACAATTAAGCACCAAGAGTAATGCTTAAACCCGAAAAATAATGGTAACCAAAATTTTGTCTCTTGGTACAAACACGACAAAGAAACTACGTCCAAAATAATAAATTGTCCCGTGTAGACATAATCTGCTCGCTCCTCAAACTAACAACCAAAAAAAATATACACCCAAGTCCAATTGTGATTAAATACTCGGCCCAAGATAAACAATGAATCCACAACAGAAAATGTCCAATAACCACGGCCCAATGACAAAAATCTGGTTCAAGCCCAATCTAAAGCCTTTTAACCCTAATCTCACGCTATATAAGATACTCACTAATACCCCATTTAACCCTAATCACACTAACAATACGCAGCCTCCAAAAAAATTCATACGCTGCTTTTTCTATCCTCAAAAACTGAACACCAGAAACGCTCTTACAGCTTCATTCTTTATCACGATCTCAAACAAATCTCATGTAAGTAAAGCTTTTTGATTGTTGTGTCACGTAAACCGAACAGAAGTGGAAATGATAACATGCTTGTTATTGTTTTCTTCTTTAAGTTTTCGGAAAAAATTGAAGCAAAGCTTCGGACATGGATCAATGATGGTAAATCTTTTGTGTTTATGATGTATGAGCGTCTCTACCTTAACACAATGAGATAGACTGAGATCCCCTTTTGGATTTAAATATATAGCGATTGTGATTCAAGATCCATGATGAATTGTGCTTAAGTCTTTTGAAGATAGCTGCTAAAATACCTTACACAAATCTGAGATCTTTGAGTCTTTTTCTTTCTGATTATACGATTGTTTTTGTTAACCGAATGAGAGAGGGTATGAAACCTTAAGGTTTTGTGCTTTCTTTATGGTTCGAACAGTGAAAAGAAGTTATACTTCAAATCAATCTAAGGTTTTGTTGTTTGTTACTTGATGTAAATAGTACGACCAGAAAATGATTAGTAGCTTTTGTACGTTTTTTCTTTTATGTGTTCAAGATCTAAACCAAGACATGACCTGAGGTAGTATGTTTCTATTTCTTGTTGTTGTTTAGAACTCAATAAACAAGTTTTGTTATTCATGAAATCCTATTTATTTCTTGTTATGTAGTTGGCTGTTGGAAAATGATAACCGTAGGTTTGGGATTTGTTCAAGTACTTAGTTGTTTTTTGTTTTCTTGTTCGCTTCACAAAATAATTGCTACCCAGACAAAATTTTGGCAGTGTTTAGTTTAGACAACGGACAAAGGTAATCGCTTAAAAAAATAATCGCTACTTGAAAGCAAGTGAACTAAACGCTACCAGAGGTAGATTTAGCTAATCGCTACCTTGAAGTCACTATCAAGAGATAATCGCTATGGATTAAACTAGAACTAATCGCTAGTGAATCATGAAGTAATCGCTGGATAGAGATTATCTATTTTCACAAGCTGCCAAAAAACTGTTGCTATCACGATCTGTCTTTATCCCAACTGTCCAAAGGCATGAACTAAACGCTAATAAGAACATGTACTAATCTCTATCAAGAACATGTAGTCGCTAACAAGAACAACCAAAAAAAAAACAGCCCACGAATTGTCCAACTAAACCAGCAGTCAATGGAATAAGTAACAAAAAAACAAGCCCAGCTTCAAATCATGAAAATACCAATAAACACTTCTAAACCCCAAACAAGATCAAACAAGGATGTATACCTTTAATACCATTCGAACCAAAATAGAACACACAAACCAAGCTACAAATCCGAGTTTAAACTAGTCCCTAAGATGAAACCTAGGCTCTTGATACCAATTGTAGGATACACATAATCATAACTCGTGTGGTTCTTGAGGTTAGTGGATCGAATAGTATAAGAAATATAGAGATTAGTTAGAGAGAGAAAGTGGGAGCCTTTTAGAGAGAGAAAGTGGGAGCCTTTTAGAGAGAGAAAGAACAAGTGAAATGTATAACTAATGAAAGGTCCAACCCTTCCCTTGTGTGGGAAGGGCTATTTATAGTACATGATGGATGAATGCATCTACTAGGCTGTGGAGCGGGCTGACAGAGGGTAAAAGACCCGACCCGACACCACGAATATTAACTAAACTAAACTACGTATTAACTACTATATAAAATACTACGAGCTATACAATGCTTTAACATACTTGGGGTGACCAAATCTTCTATAGGAAAAACGTATTCCTAACAGTATCACTTGTGATATTTCATTGTTATTGTTTTATAATCATAGTTAAAGCTTTTTTTTTAAAAGTTGTGATGATATCCTATTTACTGTGTGTTTACCTTTGTTTACAGCTTCCAATAGTGTGAAAACATCTAAATCGTTTAATCATCATGAGTTTATTGACACTCCTGGGGGATAAGTTTTTTGAGTTCCTAGAGTTTTTGCTAGTGCGTTACCAGTATTCTCTAGGCATTGCCCCGGGGGGAGGTGACCCCTGGAGACGGTGTTCCTGGAGGCGGCTCCGTTGAAGGTAGAGTTGCTGCAGTCAAAGTCTAATTTTACCTTTTTTTTTTATTTTTTTTTATTTTTTATTTTAAATTTGATGTATCACTTTTGATTCATAGCTTTTCAATATTAAAAAAAAAAAAAAAAAAAAAAAAAAAAAAAAAAAAAACCTTATTCTCAATAGTTTGATATAATTTTTTATGAGGAATTTTGTGATTCATACAGTTCTTGTATCTGGTATTACTTGTGATATTATATTAAAAATGATGCAACACTTGGGTTTGATTTTGATGTTTATATGTGATATTCTGTTAAAAATTATGCAACACTTGGGTTTGATTTTGATGTTTATATCACTTGTGATATTCTGCTACATTGGATGCAAATTTTTATATGATTTTTAAAATATGTCAACTTTTTTTATTTTATTAGTTTTGTTTCTTGTTTTTACACATATTTGGTATATGTAATTGACAGTGTTATATCTCTTGTGATATGAAACATTTTAATGTAAAACGAAATGTTTTAGTTAGTTAAAAGTAATATCACATGTGATACTGTTAGTTTACATACAAACGATCATACAAGTCACTTAGCCATTCCCAAAAGTAGTACAAACTCGGTGTAACACCCCCATTTTCACGGTTCGCAGCGGATTTAGAGTTGGGGTATTACTTCATGGAATCACAATCACAATAATAGAAAACGACTCAAAAAGAGACGTTTTTATAAATAAGTTATCATTCATTAAAATATCAGAGGTTTATCAAGATGAGGTCCCGTGAATCTAAGTGTGAAATAGTATTTGAATGATAACAAAATTGAAAGTCCTCCGAGTTCAGTGCCACTTCCTGCCATATCTCCATAACGGCCATATACCTAGGACACATGCTTAAAGAGTCAACACTAGGTGTTGAGTGAAAGTCATAGGTTTAAATAGTAGTGGTGTGAATACAAGTTTAGTAAAGCATGGGCTACGTTGTTATACACCCATGTAAAGTGGTAGAAACCGTATTTAAACAGTTTGTATCTGTCAGCATTGTATGATCAGTACAATACTGAAGACAAGGGGTTATTGCACTAAGCTCATGAACTACACGTTAACAATCCGGGTCATGGGGGCTGCAGACCCAACCATGAGGGGATGGGAAGGATAACTTGCCAAAGTTAATCCTTCAGAGGGTTCAAATATAGTACTTATTGATACCATCCAGAAAGATGTAGTATCAACGGGAGTTGTCAAACTCCAATAGATCTATCAACTATATTCGCGTTCGCTTGGGTAAAATATCCCAAACGATTAGATTCATGAATTTTAGTTATGTAGTGGTGGCAGATAGTTTACTCGTGCAATACCCATAGAAAGATTTGTATTCGGTTTTAAAGTAAAGCAAGTAGCATGTATCCCCCTCACAGGGTTTGTAAAGCATTTAGAAAACGTTTAAAAGGTGTGAGGCTATGAAAACTCACGGAAAAAGAGTGTGAGGCTATGAACTCACAGAATTTAAAAGGTGTGAGGCTACGAAACTCACGGAATTTAAAAAGTATGAGGCTATGAACTTACCTGGGCTTAGGGAGATGTGATTGATGTTATAAGTGACTCGGAGACTAGACTACCTATTCACGTATCTCGGGGTTTGTTGGTGTGGATGTATGTCAAGCTTTAGTTATCTTATTTTAATTTTCTCAAGTAATAATTCTTAGGGTTTTTAAGGTTTTAGATATAACATAACACCGTTCGGGCCATCACAATTCAGAAGTATAAGACTCCTCACATGAAGCTCCCTACTATTGTATTATGTTATCAACATAATACCGTTCGGGCCATCATAATTCAGAAGTTAATACTCCTCACATGAAGTTCCCTAATATTGAGTTATATTGTTATTAGTTATAACATAACACCGTTCGGGCCATCATAATTCAGAGGTCATGCAATAATCGTTTGAGAAGCCAGGACACTTTAAATCGTAACCCAGCAAACTCGTCAAAACGAAATATCCACATGATACTCCTCGCATGAAGCTCCCTACTATTGTGACACATCACATAAAAAGATAGCACTTTTTATTTATTAAGCAAATGTTTCATTTTATACCATTATAGTTTGTATATTTACAATTTCTACCCTAAACTTATAAACTTATAACATTTAGGCATTTAAGTTTCTAGACTTTACACAATTAGTCCCTATACTTCTATATTTTAAGAAAATGGCAGAAATGATCCTTGGACTTATAAGTTTTCAAGATTTACCATTTATACCCTTAACTTACTAATATTTGCAAAACTAGTCCTTATATATTTATAACTATTTTACTTTCTATCCTAAGGTTATAGAACTTTGCAAAAAGGGTACTTATACTTAATACTTCTAAGATATGTCAAAAACAGCCCCTAGACTTAATATTTTCAGAAAGTTACCATATATACCCCTATGCATGAAAACTATTGCAAAATTAGTCCTTTTTCCATGCAATTTATATTTTAATGAGACAACTAAGTTTCCTAGCTTATGTTTAGTTAATATATACTTAACTAAGTCTCCTAAATCAGATTATAGCACATAATAAGGCAATTTAGCATATAAACACATAATTATCTATAATTAGGGTTTTAAAATGAAAACTTCTAAATGAAAATGATCAAGACTTATCTAAGGGTTCTAAGGCATCTCCTAGGTGTCCTATATCAGTACTAAGGCTATTAGAATCAAAGTGGAGGCTTACCTAGGTCGGGGAAGGCTTAACGTGAAGACTAGGGTTTTCTAAGCTAAAATTAGGATTCGACAAGGTCCTAGGCCTATAGTACTCGAATTCTAAGGTTACTAGGCTTCTATTACTACCCTTAGGACCAGAGAGTTTAGGTGAAGAAGTGGTGTGGGATGGTTTTGAAATGAAAGGGTTCTAGGGGTATTTATAGGGCTCGTTAACCCTATAGGTTAAGTAAACTTGGAGTGGTGGCCAAGTTAACCTGAGGAGGTGGTCAAAGGCGGTGGGGGGGGTGACTAAGGAAGCCTAGGGAGTAGGTAGGGGGCTGTAGAGGCGGTTTANGTATAGGCGGTTTAAACAAGTAGGTGATGCACCTACTTGTATGGTGGGTGCTAGGGTGCTAGGTTGTGTTTAAGGAGGTGTGTAAGCAGCTAGGTAGGTTGCTAGGGGTGGTACTAGGGTGCTTGGTAGCTTAAGTTAGGTAATATCTAGGTTTAGGTCTAGTTTAGGGCTAGTTTTGCTTAAGGAGAGATTAGGGTTTTGCCTAGGGTTTAGTGCCTAGATTAGGGTCCTATGAGTGTTTAGTGACTAATCCTAAGTTCTAAGAGGCTTATACTAAGTGGTGGTAGCTTATGGTAAAGATTTGGGATAGTTTAGACCTAGTTCCGGGAAGTTATGACCTAGTTATGGTTTTGTGCTTAGAGGACTTGTACCTAGGTTCTAGGGAGTTGTACTAAGGTCTAGGGAGTCTAATATATCCTAAGGTTGCTATTGTAACTTATACCTAAGCCTTGAACACTTTCAAGCTAGTTCAGATAAGCAATTAGGGTTTTAAAGATAATCGTAAACACATAGGTGCAATTAGGGTTTGTTTAGGGTTTGTTATGGTTTTGTGATGAGTTTAGTGTGTTAGATTGATAGATTACTTATTATGGTGTTGTTGTTATCTTATGCTAGATATTAGAAGTTTATAGGGTGTGTGGGTAGGAATAGTTGGCTTGTGTGGATACGTGAGGAAGTCTAGAGAGTCATGCAGGTAATGAATGCATAAAAAGCAAAAACATTTACCTAGGAAATACCTGATATAGGTATTTGTAGTGGAAATGATAGTGATGAGATTTTACGAATGGTTACACTCGGGCACCATGCAATGTGGCTCGGGACCTAATAAATACATATTTGGTGTCGAATAAGGTGTTAAACGTATCGAAACATGCACACTCTATCAATTAAGAAAATAAAAGCATTACAAATCAACAAAAGCATGTTACATGCTCAATATCTCCTGTGATTTATTATATTGCCACAATATTCATCACATTATCACAACAATCCCTCAATAACTACTAACTACCACACTTTTGTTGCTAATTTGTATTGTATCACACTCTTATGTTGTTCAACTCTTTGGAGGAGACTTTGATATCACAGGTGACATCACAGATGTGTCGGCTTCTTCTATTTGTTGAATCACGTGTGATATCACAAGTGATATCACGTGTGATATCACAGGTTATATCACGTGTGCTATCACATGTGATATAACAGGTGCTTGAGCTTCTTCATTTTGTTTATGAAGATGTTGTGCTTTGTTTAACCATAGCTTCAGCTTGCTGATTCAATCATAGATATTTTCAAATCCCGCTGTAAAACCTATTGAAATATGCACAATGTACCCATTAAATAGACAAATCCACCACAAATCTAATAGAAACATCATAATATCTCTTGCTTTCAATTAAATCTAACCTCTAATATGACACAAAATAATAATAATAATTTCTTAACAAACTAAATCCTTACATGTAAACCACGCACCTTGCTTGAAAATGATCAAATGGCTCCAAATGTTCTAACATGTGATATATGATATCAATTGTGATACAAGTTTTTTTAATAAACTTTGCATTTCATCAAACACTTGGTGTGCATAAAACTAAATAACATTCATCACTGTATCACAAAAATCCCTCAATAAATAAATAAATATTCATAAGTATATTCAAAAACTCAAATAAAATTCATAAAAATACGTACAAATCAGCATAAACACATAAATCTTCATAAATAGCAATAATATTTATAAATAAGTACAAAATAACAATTAAATAAGCAGTTTGAAGCACCGTACCATCAATTCGAGACTTATTAGGTTCATTTTGAACCGATTTTTTCTCTGGATCTACTTGTGCACTCGTCGATTGTTTCATTTTTGTCTTTTTTAGTTGATGTTAATGGTTGATTTTGATGTTTTATAGAGGTTTTTGATCTTTTTTGAGAGAGAGAGAGAGAGAGAGTGAGTTTGTTGTGTCTGTGTGTGTGGGGTGAGGGGTTAGAGAGAGAAATTGATTTTTTAATAGTGAAATTTTGATAAAGGGTGGGTAAGAGATAGTTTCAGAATGTTACACAAATGGTCCCTCCGTGTTTTTTATCATTAAAATTTGTCTTTTGATCCGACGGCCAGGATCTGTCCAATAGTATGTACAAGTTTTTGGGTACGTGAAATAAAGCGACTCGTCCACTAATACATAAAATTGACTTAAAGTTATTACATTATTTGCTATACAAATCATAACATTATCTTACGGAAATAAGTTTTCAGGAAACGCTAAAGAATAGAAAAAGGAAAATCATGTTACCAAACTTGACTAGTTCTATGAAACTATTATAATTTATAAACTTCCACTTTATTACAAACTATGTGACATTGGTGCTGATACTTTCTACTAACCTAATATATATATGGGAGTGTAACTTCTAGACTAGGCGTAATAAGCAACCGGACCACCTGACCTGTGAACATGCACGATCACGTGTGGTTTGCTATTACACCACCACCACGCGTAGAGGCTTGGATAGTGGTGTTTGGTCACCTAGAACACCAAACGTGTTTTGTGTGTGTGTATTGTTGTGTTGCGGTGTATATTTGTAAATAAGTGAAGTATGTTTGCGTGGTGCGTTTGGTATTAGCATAAAATTGGGCTTTATCACCCGTTTTATAAGCAGGGGCGGAGCCATGCTTTGGCTGCATGTGGCACGTGCCACATATGGATTGGCCATGTGAACTGTAGTATTTTTTTCTTCTAGGTCCAAGTTATGTTAGGATGGAAAAAATTAAGGAGAAATAGCTATGAAGGTTTTGAAGGAGGAGAACTTCCAGGGAGGAAGAGGAAGAAGAGTTCTTGGAGAGAGAAAGAAAAAAAAAACATTATATATTGTTAGTGGGTTATGTGAGGACATAAATAAAGTTTATTTGTTTAATAAATATTTTTAAATTGTGGATAATAACAAGGGCGTTTTTCTTTGCCTGTACACAAATTTGTACTTTTTGCTACTAAAATATGTCATCTACAATGTTTTTACGTGTGTAATGGATTGAAGAAGTTGTATTTGTAGTTAGAAAAAATTATTTTGTTGGTAGTAGTTCATTGCATATATATTAGTAATATTTTAAACTATATTTGTATTATGCTATTTACCTTGAAGAATTAAGATACATGAGACACGATATTAGTGTTCCACATAGCTAGTTATAAGACTTTTTTTACCTTGACAAAATATTTGATGTTTTTTATTTTATAAAAACGCATGACGACACTGTTGTGGGCAATTCATGTTCTACTTGTGATTCTAAGTTTCCTTCTTGAATTGTAACATTTGTTACAGGGTGATCGAATTATGTTTATTAACTTGCATATGATTTTTGTAATACGCACTTTTTATTTATACTCCGTATTAGTAAGAACGAGTGGGTAAACCCGCGCGTTGCTGCGGGAATGCTTTATACATAAAGTAAATATCCCAATTTCTCAAGTGCAATGGGCGTGAACACCCTCCAGACTGTCGAGAATCGTATTAAATCCCTAAGCTACAGAAGAATTTTTATGTATGTTTTTTTGGTATTGCATGTAAGTACAAATTGCTAAATGGTAATACTTTTATTATAGCAGTCTAATTTCAAAATCACATATTACAGTTACATGTTACCACAACTAACAACAAAGATAAACCAATACTTGTAACTTTATCCCTTTGTGTCCATAGTTCTGCCAATACAAAAAGAAGTAGCATAAAATAATGCACTATTTCTGCAAGTTGTCTTCTAAAGCCTAATTATAGGATTATTTTGAGGATTATCGAAATGTTACATGTCCGTATAGAGTTCATGAGACATAACTAATAAACAACCAAAACTATGCTCGCATATACTTCAATCTGTGATAGCTTCCATGGCTCCGGTGGTTGTGAATGCCCAACAACTCCTACAAATAGTAAAAACTTGATCAGACTACTCGATATGTTAACAATGAAATAACTCCCTAGAAATAGTAAATATTCTCTATGTGTATCCACAGTACACGTCCTCGTGTATCACTCGAATGCTAGTTCATTTAGCTTCACGGTCTAGCAACGAACACCAATTGTTATGCTTAATGAAAACGAGTGGGTAAACCCGCGCGTTGCTGCGGGAATGCTTTATACATAAAGTAAATATCCCAATTTCTCAAGTGCAACGGGCGTGAACACCCTCCAGACTGTTGAGAATCGTATTAAATCCCTAAGCTACAGAAGAATTTTTATGTATGTTTTTTTGGTATTGCATGTAAGTACAAATTGCTAAATGGTAATACTTTGATTATAGCAGTCTAATTTCAAAATCACATATTACAGTTACATGTTACCACAACTAACAACAAAGATAAACCAATACTTGTAACTTTATCCCTTTGTGTCCATAGTTCAGCCAATACAAAAAGTAGTATAAAATAATGCACTATTTCTGCAAGTTGTCTTCTAAAGCCTAATTATAGGATTATTTTGAGGATTATCTAAATGTTACATGTCCGTATAGAGTTCATGAGACATAACTAATAAACAACCAAAACTATGCTCGCATATACTTCAATCTGTGATACCTTCCATGGCTCCGGTGGTTGTGAATGCCCAACAACTCCCTACAAATAGTAAAAACTTGATCAGACTACTCGATATGTTAACAATGAAATAACTCCCTAGAAATAGTAAACTTGATCAGACGACTCGATTTGTTAACAATGAACACGAATACACTGGGAGTTCCAAAAGTAAACTATAATTAAAAGATGAGGCAACCAAAACGTTACTACAGTGGACTCCTATATGCCCCTTAAATCATTTCCTGACCAAAATTCCTTGAAGGAATCCGCACATTTAAAAGTCACCCTTTTACTAAGAACTATGTCCACGATTTTGAAATGCCAACACAACATATAACAGAAACAATGTGCTATACTGAATCACATTCATAAAAGTCTAGAATAAAATTTGTTCGAGAAGTGTAACTCACATGTGTTCCATGAGCACTACAATTTAGTGAATCATTATAAGGCATTGTTGCATCAATTTCATTACTTTCTAAAGCACCTGCAAAATACTGAATACATCAATTATTCAAAAAGATCGACTAAAAGATGCCCAAGGTATAATTTTGCATATCATGTCACTACCCACTAATCATATACTTTGAACAAAACGCTCGGAGTTGCAGCCTAAAGTGAATATCAGTTAAGAGGCACAGGGGGACCTTTTAGAAGCTTTAATAACCACGACATGTATTGTTTCGTATTTAAAGTTTTACCATCCATAAAAAAATTTGATGTCTCTTATTATAATTAACACTGATGAGGCATACATAGGAATAACAAACAGACTCAAGCCTTCCACAATACAGAAGAAGTTCCTTTTGTTTAGGTCCAAAGAGGTGTGCAACATACATAGGAATATGAGGTTTCTTATTATAAATATGAGGTTTCTTATTATTCTATAAAGTAAATGCTAACACGAATATCAGATACTTACCTTCCAAGACACCGAAAAAGCTCCTTTTGTTTAGGTGCTACAACTTCTCGTTTTCTATCATCTGTGATATTCTTAAGCTCGTCCATTCCAACTTGCAGCCTTGCAAGCAATTCAATTGCACGGTCTTTCTTTGATTCAGCTAGCCCTGCTATTATCATGCTCTTTCATTAGTAAATAAATCTATCAGTGCTCATGACACCTACTAATAAAACTTGATATGAAAACCACTATTAAATAATTAACAGATGTGTGACCGTTGTAGGTAAATAACCGAACTACATAGGTGACAATTTGGTCTGTTTCCTAGAATATACTATTATTTGTGTGATTAATGATCCTGAACTAAATGCAAATCCTATAACTTGCCGCGCCAAGATGCGGATAACTTTTTTTGGGTAAAAGGGTTAATTCACCCTGGTAAAATATAGATGCGGATAACTTCGACTCTACAGATCCTGCTTAATGACATCTTCACCTGGTTGGATCTCAATAATGTTGCTTGGAAGGTCAACGGTGCATCAAGTATAAATAACCTATAATTCCAGCTTTGGCCAATTAATCGACACATGTAGTAACGTAAAACATGATTATTAAATAACTAATTGTGGCCCAGATTTTTAAAGCATAATCTGTAATTTGGTGTTTAGCAACAAAAGTATAAAACCTGTACACTAAATGCTCCAAGTTACATTATTTTTAGCTTCAGTTTCTTCGAGGAGCTAGGGGTATTCTTACCACATAGCATTTTTTTTTAACATGGTTAGCATGTTTGGATCGGTTAACATTTCATTAGAGAACCTGGTCGTGAATCTTATGTGTGGTATCCTTGACCCGCATAGAAAGTAATAACTTCTGCCCATTCATAATACACCGGCCTAAAGTTGCTATGTTTAACTAACAACAAAACAAAAAAACATAATTCTGCTACATTGTATACAGGAAGCATAATAAAATGCAATGTCTAATAATTTTCACCAAACATCACTGAACCAACAATTTCCAACCAGTGATACAAATTCTAGGTTTCTAAGATACATACTTAACAAACAGAAACCTTTTGATTCAAGTTATACTAAGACACAGTCTAGTAAACCATTTCGAAATACCAACTTATGAATCACAGCATTGCCTACTATTATTTAAGGCCTAAGCCTTATTGATCAGTGACCTCAAATATTAACCACCTATTTGTGATGAAAAATGTAATCAGTCAGTGATTACCTGATGCCAAATAGCCAATAGCGCATAAGCATCTTACTTTTCATTCAGGATCCGATTACACTTCCATTTCAATTTCCATTTCCAGATTTAGCCTTTTCAGCAACCTAATATCACTCCCTTCAAATATGACTGAACAAAGAAAACAAACATTAAAGAAACCCAACTATATAAAGAAACTCAATTTTTTTTAAAAAAAAATACATTTTTTAAATTACATTATAAGCTCTGATAACCATTTTTTTAATGGGCAGAAAAGATTTTTAAAGAAAAAAGAAAAGAGTTTTTTATTCATTCTGGTAGCGCGTATAATCAGCTACTGGTTGTTTATCCGAGAGGCTCTGACCTCCACTAAATATTTGCAAACATATTTGACATAATCAAAAGATATTACATAGTTAAAAGTTTTGTACCTGTTTCAACCCACTCAGACGCGACCCACTTTAGACAGTTACATTACCCACTCATACCGACCATTTGCCAGCTGCCCACCTCTATGTTCATTGCAGGTCCTGTAGAGGCAAACAAAAGGAGGAACACTATTAAATAGGCTTTCCAGCAACCTCGATCAACATCAAACCCTTTGATCCTAATAAACTTATTCAGATCATAAGTTTTCAAATAAGCCCAAAAAATGTATAATGCAGGACACATCATGTATATAAGCTATGAGTTTCGTTATATTACCTCCATTTAGTCCCATTTCATCATCCAAACTGTCCTATTTTAGCACCCAAAGACACCCACTTCGCCTCCTATTTCAGCATCCAATCGCACCCTTATCAGCCCCTACTTCTGCTGCAGGTTGATTAATTTCAGCTATTGACTTTGTGACGTGTTGGTTGCGTAGATTGATTGTAAAAAATGTCAATAAGGCAGTAAGCTAAGTTTTGCTCAACCAAAGGCAACGTCCGGCTGTCCCACGCACTTTCAGTCCAGACCATCCCAGGTCCACACCACCGAATGGGGAAAATACTGTCAAGCAATGATAATAAGCTGTCATTTGAGCTTGCCATCAAGAAAAAAAAAACATCATAACAGCATACCGTAACTCAGCATACCTAACCCATCTCTCTCATGCTACCCCGGCAACATACGGATAGATTTCAGACACTGTAAAATTCACATGAATCAGCTGAAAAAATATACAAAAGCAAACATAATAACTACAGATTGATAAAAAAAAAATTATCTCCTATTTTTTTTTCGAACATAAAATTCATAACCTTTTTTTTTGGTTTCTGCTTATTTGCTATTTTTGGGGTTAAGCAAAAGCGCACATTTACTTTTTAAGAGTCTTTTCACACAATAAGCCATTACATTTTATCCTTCATCAAAAATTTTAAAGAAAAACAGTGGTGACCAAGATAAATACACACCATTAGCCTTATTAAGCTTCGTATACAAATCAAAACAATTTGATTATGCCCTATTTTCAGCTTATTAGTTTTTCCACATTCACTTAAGCTCATAAACCCAACATCTAAGATAAGACAATCGCCCCATTAATCCCATATCACTAATTTCTAAATTTGGAAAAAAATTCATATGTACAATATAAACATCAAGGCAACAGAACCACATCCTTAAAAGACCGTTATCAGACCAAATTCAATCTAAACTCAAAACCTACTAATCTTGAACCTTAATAAAAATACAAAATCCACACAAAAAAAACATATAAATAAAAGAGTTAAAAATTGGGGTTAATACTTACATAATACTTGTAGCCTTGTGTTGCAATATATATATTTTTAAACTGAACTCATTGATTCTCTATTGATGCGACCAATTTTTTTTTTTACTATTAATTTGTGCTTTTTTTGTGGTATCACAACCGGTGGTTTTGATTGTGATTTGTGTTTTTGTGTGTGTGTGTTTATGTGTTTTGATATTATCATGGATGAATCTCGAATTTTTGATTGTTTATGTGTGTGTTTTTATAATGGATGAATCTGGAATGTTGTGGTTAGTAAACGAATTAGTGGGTTTATATCCACAGAAAGAAGAGAAAAGGCTGGAGCAAAGCACCATTACAGCTCCATTACGGGGATGAACAGTGGCGTTAACGGAATAATTAGCCAATGAACAGTGCTTCGAACAGTATTATAACGGGACGGGTGAACAGTTTCCGTTGTACTTTGCTCCATCAGTTTTTTGCAACATATATACTTTGCACAGTATTTTTTTGTACTCGCTTATTTTGAGCCACATGCATCACCTTAATACACTTGTAATGACTTTTTTTTGGCTACTGTACTGTTAACACCCCACTTACTGGGGTTTAGAATATATAATAATTTGGGGTAGGAAAAAAATCAATTGTGCCACACATGTATAAAATACCTAGATCCGCCACTGTTTATAAGTTAGCCAAATTAAAAATAGAAAGTTAAAACAGATCACATTGGACATGAATGTTGATAAAAAGTCTAGAGACCATAGATGGAATTCATTCAAAGATAAGCTGAACTTGTTTCTTTCAACAACCCAACCACTATTCCAGGCAAATTTCCAAACACAGCCTAAAATAGTAATAGTAAATCTTATAACAGAAAACTGAGTTAATACAAGGTGTAAAGCCATTACAATCACAGTAATAATCAGAAAACTCAAAGATCACATTCAACACTAGATTAACAAATTTCAAAAAATGTATGATAGTAGATATTATGAAAATGAACAATACGGAATCGAAATATAAATAATGAAGATGGTATTGAATTATTGATGTTATGGATGAAGAAGATAATAATAATAATAACAATAATGACAATGATGATGATCAAACACAGGAGATAGCTCAGGACGACGCATGGGCGGTTATTAGTGCTTATTTTGAAGATAAAGGTCTAGTGAGACAACAACTAGACTCATTCAACAAGTTCATACAAAATGCAATGCAAGAAATTGTTGATGAGACTGGTGATATTGAGATCCGTCCAGAATCACAACATAATCCAGGCCGCAGTTCTGATTTTGTTGAGGTCATGATGTCAGACAATGATGTTTATGGTCTATATTTCTTTTAGAAATTTGGATCTAATATGAGATACAAATCATGCAGACCATTTATAGAATAAGCTTTGGTCAGATATATTTAAGCAAGCCGATGATGCCGGAGTCTGATGGAGAGACTGCTTTTTTGTATCCAAAGGCAGCAAGACTAAGAAATATGACATGCTAGTCACCATTGTATGTAGATGTTACAAAACGAGTCATTAAAAAAGGTCATGCTTGTGAAGAAGTAGCCGAGACACAAGAATTTGGAAAAGTTTTAATTCGCAAGGTTGGGTAAATTACAATGATGAGTGGTGTTTGGGATTGTTTATTTATAGTGCTTATTATTTATGTACTAATTTTTACTCCATAAGTGCTTCTCTGCTTAAATATAAGCAGATAAGCAATCCCAGATATATAAGCATCACTTTTCACCTCAACAGTGACTTTTGGGTGAATATAATGAGTACTAAGTTATATGTATGTCCCAATAATGCCCCGTTCAAGTTATTGTAGTTTTTACCAGACGTCTGAGAAGGATTTGACCGAGCTTGGAGAGTGTCCATTTGATCAAGGAGGATATTTTATATAATAAACGGGAGTGAAAAGGTTTTAACAGCTCAAGAAAAGATGAGCACGAACCATGTGTATGTGTTTAAGAAAAGACAACCTAACAAGTATTCGTACGCTGATAAGCAGCTGAAGTTCGAACCATGTGCATTTCAGTCACCTTCTAGCTGGCATTGTACGTAAGCTGGCATGGTTACTGCTATAGTCACTACTTCTTTATTTTGGACTTGCGAATTTATTTGATTTGCCTTGTGAACAGAATGCCATTGTTGCCATTGTTTGCTACTCCGGAATCCGGATACAACCAAGAAAATTCTGTTATCATGAATCAATCTTCAATAGACCGTGGGTTCTTCCGGTCACTATTCTTCCGTTCCTATAGGTAACCATATGGTAATACAATAAAATACATTAGTATCTTTTGCATCATTCTAGGCTCACTTTTATCAAAAGAGTCAACAGGGATGAAGAAAAAAAGATGGGGACTTTGGTCAAAGAGGATTTCTGCTGTCCTAATAGGGATACCACCACGGGAATGAGACACGGATGTTATGACAAGTTGCACGATGACGGCTTTTTACCTCGCGTGAGTAACTTAATTGTATCCCAAATATGAATAAGATATGGTTATTTGTTAATCTTTTCATTTGGCTATCAGGGTACAAGAGTCTCTAGTGATGATGCCATTATTGGAAAAACGAGCCCAGTCCCCCATCATGATGGGCAAGCGTCAAGGTACACACAAAGTGATCACAGCACGAGCATGAGACACAGTGAAAGTGGAGTTGTGGATCTGGTATAAATAATAACCAAAGTAGAAAAAGGAAAAACGAACCTATCTAAACCAACCATTCGTTAAAATCAGAATGAGATCAGTAAGAATCCCTCAAATAGGAGAAAAATTAGCAGGACAAAAGGAACGGTTGGGATGAAGTATACACAAGATGACATGCCGTGGACCATTGAAGGTATATGTCCCGGAATCATTGTGAACCCACACGCTATCCCTTCTCATATGACCATTAGTCAGCTGATTGAGTGCATCGTGGGCAAAGTCGCTGCTCACACGAGAAAGGAAGGCGATGCAACTCCTTTCACTGACGTCACTGTAATTGTAACAAAATAGCATAATACAGTGTTTTGATGTTAAAATTCATTACAACTAACAATACTTATTTTAGGTGGACAGTATCAGCAAAGCACTTCACGAATGTGGTTACTAAATGCGTGGTTTTGAGACCATGTACAGTGGGCACACGGGTCGCAGAATGACTAACATAGTATTTTTTGGTCCAACATACTTTTTTTTGGGAAGGCAAGAAAATTTATTGAACAACAAAGATACAAAGACAAAGTTCACACAGGTTCATGAGACTACCTTCAACTTTATCTTGTTCAAACTCTCCCAACAAGATGACAGGAAGAATAAGCTCAAGAAAAGAAAAAGCCCCAAGCAGTCACATGAAACACTCACACTAGCTACAATACAAAATGACACAATACCATACATTAAATAATGCTCAAGGCTTCACAACTAAACAACAAGCCACTGACACATACTATTTTGCCCATCATGTCTCAAAAGCCAAAACTAACCACAGATTCTCTACTGCACTGCAACAATGTTTTTTTTTTTTTTTTTTTTTTTTTTTTTTTTTTTTTTTTTTTTTTTTTTTTTTTTTTTTTTTTTTTTTTTTTTTTTTTTTTTTTTTTTTTTTTTGTGAAAGGAGAATATATATATATCACAAAAACAGAGTACAAGCTGTAACAAAAAAAACTATTGCAATGGACATGCCCATGCAATTTTCAACTATAAGCAAGCTTGTATAAACAAAGCTTTACTAAACTAAAAGCATTCTAAACATTTATACAGATTTACCAATACACTACTAATACTTCACTCTTTGTAGCTTTATATCCCATCTGCTCTCAACCTCTTTTACGCTGTGAGAATCTTTAACCAGAAAACTCATCATCTTCAATCTGATATTTTCCTTGATGGCTTGTAGAACTATTTGTTCAATCTGATATTCTCACTGCAACAATGTTTGACTTGCATTTGAAGGGTTCTCGAAGCCACTGTTGCCAACACCTAGAATACTTATTAGACCGTCTCGAAACCCATTGAAAGCTCTTCAATTGAATATCTTGAGTTTCCGCGAAAGACCCGATTATTATGCTCTTTCCAAAGGAAATAGCCCGTCACCCAAGTCACTACTTGCCACAATACCAAAGATTAAAACACATGGTGGATGACAAGATTCATTCTCGGGGGACGGGTCCAGTGCAAATACTTACAAGGCAGCCGGCTGATGGGAGGTCTTGTTATGGAGGTCTGTGTTTTGGTGAGATGGAACAAGACTGCATGATTGCACATGGTGCTGCACACTTTCTAAAAGAGAGGTTCTTTGACCAGAGTGACGCTTATAGAATCCATGTTTGTGAGTGTTGTGGGCTGATAGCGCTTACAAATCTTAAGAAAGTTACGTTTGAGTGCAAAAGTTGCAAGAATAAAACTGAAATTGTTCGGGTACATTTGCCGTATGATTGCAAGCTTCTAATTCAAGAGCTAATGTCAATGGCTATAGCACCAAGGCTACCGACTAAGGTTAAATCAACCAAGGATCAAAAGATAAGATCTTAGGATCATAGATCCTGCCATTTTCCTAGAAGCAACATTGGATCATAATCTTTGAATCCATATTTAAGTTCCATTTTTCTCTCCCTAGGATGATGTATGCAGATGCAGTACATATCAAGGTAGAAATGTAGAATAGTTATTTTTGTATATTCACTTTTCATATGTGTTGCAAACTTTGCTACAAATGATAAATATAAGCTTAAGTCTCATCTCATAATTCACCTATATCTTTCCATAAGATATCATTTTTGGGCATAGTAAAAGATTCTGAAGTTTAGCTCAGATACTAGTAAAGAGATGTAGAGTGCATCATCGTGTAAACTAATACCTCAACGAACAATAGCAGGGTCAAGCGTAGCCCTATTGCAGGGATCTAGTGGGCAACGCTCTGTAAGTGGGGTCTTAAAGTATTGTGTGTGGCTGTATGGTACATTTTTATATAGCTGGCTTTAACAATCGTGTCTGTCAGGTTTTATTAGCGACAAGTCGAGAACATGAGATATACAGGGTCGAAATATCCATTTATACTTTGCGCGTCTTTTGTGACAGTGTGCTTAATTCAAGGTTTTTTTTTTTTTTTTTTTTTTTTTTTTTTTTTTTTTTTTTTTCCCCAAAAAAAATT
>LBNU01036699.1:3884-25353 GCA_014162995.1 Artemisia annua | reverse complement strand
AAGGGGTGTTTACCCAATTAAATGGTTAGATATAAGGCTGTTTAGGAGGTGTTTTCTTTCTACTTAATGAGTGAGTCCAATCCTTTAATTCATCTTTATAAGGAGGTCCGCCAAAAATTATCTCTCTAAATTAAGTGGCTCATATGGAAATATGTCCAAGCCACAAGCCACTTAATTTAGTAAACAAGCCTTTAGCCTCTTATAGGGGAGAGTGAAGCTTTATTAGCTCCTTCAATTAAGAGTGACTAATGACTTTGAGCCCACATTTCTTCCCCACTAAATAATGTAGCATATTTGTAATTCTCTTACTAAAAATCAATATCAAACATAAAATGTTGTTATCCTCTTTGTCCGGGTCACATTTAATCCGATTCAAATATATGCAACTTCCTATTAAAAAACTATCGACAAAGATGACGATAAGGGCGGAGGGTGTGGACAACTGGATACCCTTTTGCGGGGTTTGTTAAGACTTTACACCATCCTTTGCCAAAAAAAAGTCGCAACACTATCTTTTTCTTCCTATAAAATTTTACATTTAAAAATAACTTCAATAACTAAACATACACACACAACACACATAAAAACATTAAATATTAAAAAAAAAATGGTTTTGTTGCTTTGCCACTCAACATACTTTTGCCGAAAAAACACATTCTCTTTTGCTTTGCCATTGACAAAATGACAATGGAAATGGTGTTGCCATTGGCAAAACATACTTTTTACTTGCCTTGACGCTCCATCTCACCGCGCACCCTCCCGCCCAATTGCTAATGAAAAACTGATATTTGCATCAAGTTCAAATCCAACATACAATAAATTTTGATGTCACCTACGCATAATTGAAATGCTTTCAAAATAGTAAAACTTAGTAAGAAAACGATTTCGTTTCTCAAAATCGATAAGCACTTTTATAAACGAATATAAATCAATCCTTGCATTTTTAAGAGGTTTTCGCTCAAGCTTATATACAAGTTTATGAGCTTATTTGACTTTATATAGATTTCTTAAGTTTAGTTTTTTGGCTTGTTTTTTAGTTATAAACGTATTTGTAGTAATGGAAGGAGGATACCTATGACCAAAACACTTATAATGATGATGTTTTTGATAAGTATGGTTTAACTAGTGCCCAAATGAATTATGTTGATGCATATGACATTAATCTTAGTGTCAAATTAGATAGATTTTATTTTATTTTGCATAAGTATAGTTTGTAATGTCTTATACTGGTTTAGGTCTTAAGTACTGTATGCACTTTTATTTAGCCTTTTTGGGCTGAGATGTGAGATCAACCCTCATCTATTATATTTAACTGTTTTTTTGAAGTAATATATTTTACCGGCGTAGTTACCCTTTTACCCAAAAACTTATATAATATATATAAACACATATTTGGTTAGCTAATAACTTCATTTATAAAGAGAATTGATTGATTTACATACACTTAGTTTTAGTAAAGACACGCCAATCATTGCATTAAAACTTCATACTCCGCTCTTGCGTGATTGTGTATCATTGCATTAAACAGTTATACATAATATACATCGGGGCTTTTACATATATATCATTGCAAATTTCAAAATTTACATATATATCCTTTTGATGCATTAAAAACATTGTACTTTATGCATAAAAAACTTGTAAAAAAGAGATATATATATATATATATATATATATATATATATATATATATATATATATATATATATATATATATATATATATATATATATATATATATATATATATATATATATATATGTATCATCCAGGGAAGGATATACAAGAAATTATGCCATATACATTTTACTTTAAATACATATGGATTAGTAGGGGTGATCAACGGTCCAAAACTGGACCGGACTGGCCAAAATCGGACCAGACTGAGACCGAACTAGCCCAAAACCTTAGACCGAGGACCGGACCGAATGTGTTCGGTCCGGTCATTCTGTCGATCCGGTCCAAAAAGGCATAATAGTCGGTTTTACGTAAGCCAGTCCGGATCGGACCAAGACCGGATCATTGATCCTTCAGTTCGGTCGGTCCTTTCAGTCTCGATCGATTTTAGGTCTGCGATGCTCAGCCCTATGCATTAATATGTGCAAATAAAAGAAAAAAAGTGTGTATCTATCAACTTAAACAAACAAAAAAACTTATTACACACATTTCCACTTTTTTCTCAGAAGGATTAATTAACGTTAAAAATATCTTTACAAGCCTAAAAATCCGGCCATAAAAGGAAAAAAAAGAAAATATATAGGAGTAGCAACTAGCCAGATTCAAATCTACAAGGAAAAAGTCCAATCACGCGGTGCCACGGTCCCCACCATTCCCTTTTCTATCAACCAAAATTCAAAACGTTACTCTATTCTATAATTTCTATTACACCACCCCCATCACTAAATCTCCGCTAACCAAAAACCCAGATCCAAACACCACCAATGACACACCGTCAAACGCCCAACCACCCGACAACAAACATCTACAACATAATCCCAATCCACAACCTCTTAACCGACCACCCATCCTTACGCTACCCGAAGTCCGCCGCCGGCCACAGCCGCCTTACGCCTCCATTTGAACCTCGCCGGCCCTCCTTCACCCCATGGCTAGACCCACTACGACTGCTAGACTGCTTGCTCATCTTTCGGATTTCAACAACGGACAACGTTTTCGAATCACGTGAGCATTCTTGTGCTTCATTTGTCGAATAACCAGATGCGGTTGCAACCTCCGCCCTGATAATATTGACTCGTTGCGACCCCGGTGGCTGGCGTAGTTTCGGAAGAAGCTTGTTGAAGAATTATACTCTCTGGTGTTCTTTTTTAGGTAAGAAATTTGATATTTATAAAAGTGTTTTGTAACGTTAGTTGCTCCTGGTGAATTTATAAAATGTAAAATATATTAATTAACATAAAAATTATTTAAACCAAACTGGCACCAAGGGTGGCTGACGCTTGCAGGTTGTCTACCACATGGCGAGAGTCTCGAGGTTCGAGTCTCTTCGCTTGTGCCTTCAAGGTGGAATCTGGTGGGGTTCATAACCCCCATAGATGGCGTCGATTCATGGCAGACTACCTTCTTGGGCTAGTACTGTAGAATCGAATACTTAACTTTGTACTAACTTGCGGTTAAAAAAAAAAAAAAAAAAAAAAAAAACATAAAAATATATAATCTCTAAATAAAAAGGCATTATATGTAATTTTCAGAGCAAAACGCTAGCGGCTAGATCTAAATGTCTCTTACACACGATTGAACTGCTAGTTGGCATTGTTGCCAAAATAAACATTATATTTAAAATGCTAGTCGCTAGTTTGCTCCAAAATGCTCGCAAAGCTTGGTGCCAAATGTATATGTTAATTTTCATAACACTGGACCTACTGTTCTGTGTAATTTCGGAAAAAGTAGTTGAAAAATTATGTTTATGGTGTCTTTTTTAGTTGGAAGAAATCGAATTTTTATGTTTACGGTTATCCTGAATGTATATGTTAGGGGTTAGTTTAAGCTTATATTAGTGAGCTTATAGCTATATTTGGTTTTCAGGCTTTATGTTTTTATAAACCCAGACTTTTTTTGGCTTATTTTAAAGCTTTTAGCTTAACAAGCTTATCATGATCATGATTAAGCTCTATGAATACCATTGTCCCAAAATAAGCAAACCAGTTTGGTTTATAAAACAAGTCAAAAACCAAATAGTCGTATAGTCCCCTCAATATATTTCCATAACCACTAGACCCCACTGTTCTCCGTAAATTTCGGAAAAAGTTGTTGAAAAATTATACTAACCGGTGTTCTTTTTTAGGTAAGAAATCAAATATTTGGATATCGGAAAGTAGGCGAAATATTACGGAGAGTGATCAGCGGCGTGAGCTTTTGTATGTTGGTCTATATTTGTTGATATGGGGGGAGTCTGCGAATTTACGGTTTATACCGGAGTGTATATGTTATATTTTTCATAATATGTGTATGGAGTTGAATAGAATATTGGAAGATTATATTGATGAAAATACGGGTAGGCCGGCTTTGCCGAGTTTTTCTGGGGAGCCGTTTTTAGAGCGTGTGGTGAAGCCGATTTATGACACGGTGAAAGCGGAAGTTGGGTATAGTAAAAATGGGACTGCGCCGCACGGTGATTGGCGGAACTATGATGATATAAATGAGTATTTTTGGAGTAAGAGGTGTTTTGAGAAGTTGAAGTGGCCTATTGATGTTGGGAGTAATTTTTTCGCCACTACTAGTAGAGGGAAGAGGGTAGGGAAGACTGGGTTTGTGGAGCAACGGTCGTTTTTGAATTTGTTTAGGAGTTTTGATAAGCTTTGGATTATGTTGTTTCTGTTTTTGCAAGCGGCGATTATTGTGGCATGGAAAGATGGCAAGACGTATCCGTGGGAGGCGTTGAGTGATAAGGATGTGCAGGCGAGGGTTCTGAGTGTTTTTATTACATGGAGCGCGTTGAGGTTGTTGCAGGCCGTGCTTGATGCTGTTATGCAGTATAAGTTGGTGTCGAGGGAGACGTTGTCTTTGGGGGTGAGGATGGTGTTAAAGATTGTGACGTCTGTTATTTGGATCATTATTTTTATAGTGTTTTATAGTCGGATATGGAAACAGAGGAAGGATGATCGAGATTGGTCTAGTGCGGCTAATAAACGAGTGGTAACTTTTCTCGAAGTTGCTGTGGTGTTTGTCTTACCTGAACTTCTAGCACTGGCTTTGTTTGTTATCCCATGGGTGCGTAATTTTCTTGAAAATACTAATTGGAGGATATTTTATGTTATAACTTGGTGGTTTCAAAGTAGAAGTTTCGTGGGTCGTGGGCTTCGGGAAGGTCTAGTGGATAACATAAAGTATACTTTGTTTTGGCTTGTGGTTCTCGCGACAAAGTTTTGCTTTAGTTACTTCTTGCAGATAAAACCGATGATTCAGCCCAGTAAAGATATTTTAAAACTTAGAGATGTGACGTACGAATGGCATCAGTTCTTTGGGAACAGTAACAGGTTTGCTTTAGGGCTTTTATGGTTACCTGTTGTATTGGTTTACTTAATGGATTTGCAAATCTGGTACTCGATTTACTCTTCTTTTGTGGGTGCGGGAGTTGGGTTGTTTAGTCATTTGGGTGAAATTCGCAATGTGCAACAGTTGAGGTTGCGGTTTCAGTTTTTCGCTAGTGCAATGCAGTTTAACCTTATGCCTGAGGAACAGTTGTTGAATACGAGAGGGAGTTTGAAGAGTAAGTTCAAAGATGCGCTTAACAGATTGAAGCTAAGATATGGTCTTGGTAGGCCATTTAAGAAACTGGAATCGAACCAAATCGAGGCCCATAAGTTTGCATTGATATGGAACGAGATAATCTTGACGTTCAGGGAAGAAGACATTGTTAGTGATCATGAGGTTGAGCTTCTTGAATTGCCTCAGAATACATGGAATGTTAGAGTTGTGAGGTGGCCATGTTTTTTGTTGTGTAACGAGTTGCTTCTTGCTCTCGGTCAAGCAAAGGAGTTGGTTGATGCTCCGGACAAGTGGTTATGGTACAAGATTGGGAAGAATGAGTACAGGCGGTGTGCTGTTATAGAAGTTTTCGATAGTGTTCGACACTTGCTGCTCACAATTGTAAAGTTCAACACCCAAGAACACTCGATTATCACCACCTTTTTTCAAGAAATTGATGCTGCAATCAATATCGAAAAGTTTACCAAGACTTTCGACATGTATGCCCTACCTAAGGTCCATGCTGCACTGATCAAACTTGTTGGTCTGTTAATCAAGCCCCAAAAAGACGTTGGCAAGGTGGTCAATTCACTACAAGCACTTTACGAGATTGCTACTCGGGATTTCTTTAAAGACAAAAGGACCATGGATGAGCTGAAAGCGGACGGGCTGGCTCCTGACAGACCGCTTTCGGGTGCTGGGCTGCTTTTTGAGAATGCTGTCGAGTTGCCCAAGTCGGACAACGAGAATTTTTACCGACAGGCTCGCCGGCTGCATACTCTTCTCACGTCACATGATTCGATGAACAACATTCCCGTGAATCTTGAAGCGAGGAGACGTATTGCATTTTTCAGTAACTCATTGTTTATGAATATGCCTCATGCTCCCCAAGTTGAAAAGATGACAGCTTTCAGTGTCTTGACGCCATACTACAATGAAGAAGTGGTTTACAACAGAGAACAACTACAAAAGAAGAATGAAGATGGGGTCGAGACTCTTTATTATCTTAAAACAATCTACAAGGATGAATGGGCAAACTTTCAGGAGCGCATGCAACGGGAAGGACTTATGTCAAAGGAAGAATCAGAGACGACTTATTCTAGAGAGCTTCGGCTTTGGGCATCATATAGAGGCCAAACACTTGCCCGTACAGTCAGAGGGATGATGTACTATTATCGGGCACTAAGGATGTTGGCTTTTCTTGATTCCGCGTCTGAGATGGACATTCGTGAAGGAGCACGGGAACTCGTGTCTATGGGGAATGGTGGCAGTTCTCGTCGTGGCAGTGTGGATGGTTCTTCAGGAAGGAGTTTACGTCGAGCAGACAGCGCAGTGAGTACTTTATACAAAGGCCATGAGGTTGGGACAGCGTTGATGAAGTTTACTTATGTAGTTGCTTGTCAGATATACGGGGATCAAAAGGCCAAAAAGGATCCACGTGCTGAAGAGATTTTGTATTTAATGAAAAACAATGAAGCTCTTCGTGTTGCCTACGTTGATGAGGTACTTGTACGAGACAAACCGACCGAGTATTATTCTGTTCTTGTGAAGTATGATCAGGAGTTGAAGAGAGAAGTTGAAATTTATCGAGTGAAGTTGCCTGGTCCCTTAAAGCTTGGTGAAGGAAAACCCGAGAATCAAAACCATGCTCTTATTTTTACCAGAGGAGATGCGGTGCAGACCATAGACATGAACCAAGACAACTATTTTGAGGAAGCCCTTAAAATGAGGAATTTACTCGAGGAGTACAGGAGCAAATACGGGATTCGCAAGCCGAATATTTTGGGAGTCAGAGAACATATCTTTACGGGTTCTGTCTCTTCACTTGCTTGGTTCATGTCTGCTCAAGAAACAAGCTTTGTCACATTGGGTCAGCGTGTTTTAGCAAACCCTTTGAAAATCCGGTTGCATTATGGCCATCCTGACGTGTTTGATAGGTTTTGGTTCTTAACTCGTGGTGGAATCAGTAAAGCTTCACGATTGATCAACTTAAGCGAGGATATATTTGCTGGGTTTAATTGCACCCTAAGAGGTGGAAACGTAACTCATCATGAGTACATACAAGTCGGGAAAGGAAGAGATGTCGGATTAAATCAGGTATCCATGTTTGAAGCAAAGGTTGCTAGCGGAAACGGAGAGCAAGTTCTTAGTAGAGACGTGTACAGATTGGGTCATAGACTCGATTTTTTCAGAATGCTTTCGTTTTTCTACACTACTGTTGGCTTCTTTTTCAATACTATGATGATTTCATTGACTGTGTACGCGTTCCTGTGGGGCCGGTTGTATCTTGCATTAAGTGGGGTTGAGAATTCTGTGGCAGGAAATGCCAACACAAACAAAGCATTAGGGACGATTTTAAACCAGCAGTTTATAGTTCAGCTTGGCATATTCACCGCTTTACCCATGATTGTCGAAAATACCCTTGAGCTCGGTTTTCTAGCAGCAATTTGGGATTTTATTACTATGCAGTTACAGCTTTCGTCTGTTTTCTATACCTTCTCTTTGGGAACTCGTTCTCATTACTTTGGGCGGACCATTCTTCATGGTGGTGCAAAATATCGGGCAACCGGACGTGGATTTGTGGTGGAACACAAAAAATTCGCTGAAAACTATAGACTTTATGCCCGTAGTCATTTTATAAAGGCGATTGAGTTGGGTTTGATACTAACTGTTTATGCTGCTTATAGTCCTGTTGCTAAAGGAACGTTTACATACATTGCGTTGACCATCTCGAGTTGGTTCCTTGTGGTTTCATGGATCATGGCACCTTTTGTGTTTAATCCGTCAGGGTTTGACTGGTTGAAAACAGTCTATGATTATGATGATTTTATGAACTGGATATGGTTTAATGGGGGCGTGTTTGCAAAGTCTGAAGAGAGTTGGGAGAGATGGTGGTATGAAGAACAAGATCACTTGAGGACTACTGGTCTATTTGGAAAATTGTTCGAAATTATTTTGGATTTACGGTTTTTCTTTTTCCAGTATGGAATCGTTTACCAGTTGGGTATTGCTGCGCATAGCAAGAGCATTGCTGTTTACATACTCTCTTGGATCTATGTGGTCGTGACTCTTGGAATTTACTCGATTGTAATATACGCTCGTGACAAGTATTCAGCCAGAGAACACATCTACTATCGGTTGGTTCAGTTTTTGGTGGTTGTTCTTGGAATACTTATAATAGTTGGTTTACTGGAGTTCACACAGTTCAAGTTTATTGATATTTTCACGAGTCTCTTGGCATTTATTCCCACTGGGTGGGGATGTCTTCTGATTGCTCAAGTATTTCGGCCCATTTTAGAGAAAACTTTTCTATGGGGGACTGTTGTTTCTGTCGCCCGCACATATGACACGCTGTTTGGCATCATTGTCTTGACCCCAGTGGCGGTTTTATCATGGTTGCCAGGACTCCAGTCGATGCAAACCAGAATCCTGTTCAATGAAGCTTTTAGTAGGGGTTTGCGGATACTCCAGATTGTTGATGGAAAGAAATCCACAAGTTCAAAATTGGACTCGAGGTAAAACCTGAAATAATTTCTTAATTAATTTGTCTAAAGATCATTATTAATTTCTATTTCTCTATAACTCGATTTTCATTTTGTGTTGCAGGCGTGATTCATGATGAATGCATCTTTCTTGTAAAGTTTGTAGGTGTGTATGTGATGTGCAGCTTCAGATTCTTTCAGAAGAAGCAGAGAGCCCCTAGTGTTTTCTTATACATAGGTCCGTCCCACATTTTCCATCTTCTCTTTTAGCAGTTTTTCTGAGTAATAAGTAATAACAGTTACAAGAAATATAGCTGAACTTTGTTATGTAATTTGCAGATTTGATGTTGGCATGAAGGAAGTATATACCATATAGAATTTGAGACGGGGTGCAGGTTTGCTTCTTCTCATTATTATGACCGTATATGTACTTATTAATTTGAAATGAGAGAGATATTACAACAATTTTCAGACATGGTACAACCATGGTATTCGTTATTATTTTTTTGTAAAGTGACAGTTTTTTTAGAATATTTCCAGTAGTGAGCGGCGAAGAAAGAAAACAGCTTTGATTCATTCTGTACTTTGTAGTTTTCTTTCATCTTTTTCAATTTCCACTGTTTTAACTGAATTACTACTTTATGACACGGTTGTCTATCAAGAACTCCCCATGAAGCTTTACATGTAGATTCGATGCTAATCTATTTGTCTAGTTAAATATCGTTGTTATGGGTGCAATATTAATTGGTAGGGGACCTTGTTGAGTTATTNAAGTAATAACAGTTACAAGAAATATAGCTGAACTTTGTTATGTAATTTGCAGATTTGATGTTGGCATGAAGGAAGTATATACCATATAGAATTTGAGACGGGGTGCAGGTTTGCTTCTTCTCATTATTATGACCGTATATGTACTTATTAATTTGAAATGAGAGAGATATTACAACAATTTTCAGACATGGTACAACCATGGTATTCGTTATTATTTTTTTGTAAAGTGACAGTTTTTTTAGAATATTTCCAGTAGTGAGCGGCGAAGAAAGAAAACAGCTTTGATTCATTCTGTACTTTGTAGTTTTCTTTCATCTTTTTCAATTTCCACTGTTTTAACTGAATTACTACTTTATGACACGGTTGTCTATCAAGAACTCCCCATGAAGCTTTACATGTAGATTCGATGCTAATCTATTTGTCTAGTTAAATATCGTTGTTATGGGTGCAATATTAATTGGTAGGGGACCTTGTTGAGTTATTGTCATGGCTTATCAATTAGTTATCTGTAGCTGCCTTAGGGTAGTTGTTGACAATTAAGATTGACATTGAAAGGCAACTGATACACTATGGATTAATACCATAATAATTCTCTCTGTCCCACTTTTATTGTCCTCTAACAAAAAAGTTGACAATGTAAATGGAACGGACGAAGTATGATTGACTGCTTATGGTTTATTACCAAATAACAAGTTTTATTGGATATTTGATGATTGACTTGGTAAGAGCAACTAGCTGTTATATACTGTTATATATGAAGGCCTTTCAGAAAAACAAAAAAGAGTAACTCGCTATTGTAGTACTTTTGAGGCCAGCTACCATTGCCGGAAAGAAAGTCAAAATTGTCGACTCTTATAGGAGTATTAGTTTTTGTATATGGATCATAAAGGAGGATGCCACTATTGCATCTATGTATATATGGAGGCTTCGCCTACTCTCTTCTTTATCCATTGAAACATAGTGTTTCTGAATAGCAGATTTCACAATACAATCCAATCGATAGGAGTATTAGTTTTTATATATGGATCATAAGGAATTCAACTACCAATTGTTGGATGAAGGCAAAGTGTGTTAATTGTATAACCTTGCTCATTGACGACGCTAGGTAGTAGTTTCTCGTCAATGAGACTTGGCATGTAAAGGAATTGATGCAGGAGGTTTAAGGTTAGTCCTTCACCTTTGATGAGAGTATATACGTTATTTTACTAATGATAAACTAGTTATAATACCCGTGCACGCACGGGTTTTTCCAGAAAAATTTAATTAGATGGTATTATCTTTTAAAAACTGAAAATCTTATGTATATTTTAAAAAGTTAGAGCATCAACATGTGCGAAAGTAAGAAAAATAGTTAGCAAAAATTGTAAATATAACCGTGGCATCGACCTTGTAGTGGATTCTTGAGCGTGTCTCCTTATAATGTTATTGGGTCAAAGGTGTTCTTTGATTACATGGGTTTACACATAAATCAAATTTATTTTAAAATTTTTGTTTACTATAAGGACATATAAGAATTTGCCCATGAAAATTGTAATATAAGTACAACTAATAAGTATGCATGAGTTTTTCATTATGTATTAATATCAATTAATATTTTGTAAAAATTTTATTGGATGAAAGATTTAACTTTTTTTAGCTGACATAGATGTTAATGTTGAGGTTGATGTTGTTGTTTAACTTCAACTATTGATATCATATTATACAAAATGTGCGAGTTTAGTAGCACATAATGAGCGTTGAGGAAGTTAAAATATACTCCATAAAGTTTTTTAAGAATGTTTTTTCGGATATCCGTATATAAACTTTAAATAATAATTACATGAGTCGTTATAAGTACAATCGCGTATATTTATTTTTCATATCACAGTAACTTATACTTACCATTTGATATTTATATTACCGTTAATAATAATTTAACTGTATTTAATATTCAAACTCGTGTACATATAGATTAAACTTTTAAATAAAATAACATGAGCTCTTATTATATTTAATGTACATAGTAAAAAGATATTTTAGTAGATAAAAGTTTAAAACTAATATTTATTTTAAAAGTATTTAACGTATATTAAAACTAAGTCGTACATTTATAAAACTTTGTAAGTTTAATGGATGGAAGTCTCAAACAAATACTAATACTCATGTTATAGTAAACAAAGTTCATATTATAAAGTGTAGGGGGTATAAAGTATAAGGGGTTATTTGTTTATTTTCTAAAGTTATCAAAAAATATGGAGATTTATAATTTTACACTAGGGATGAGCACGGTACCGGTACCGTACCGATCCCGTACCGAATTAGTGGTACCGATTTTTTCCCGAGCATAAATTATGGTACCGGTACCGTACCGAACGAGATTCGGATAACGGTACCGGTATCGGTACCGGTACCGGTACCGGAAAATCGGGATTTTCCCGTTTTTTTTCGAGAATATCCCGATTTGGTACCGGTCCCGTACCGAATTAGTGGTACCGATTTTTTTTCCTCCTTATTTCGTAGTACCGGTACCGTACCGTATATCAGGAATCGGTACCGTTTCGGTACGGTACCGGTACGGTTCCGGTTCGGTTCCGAGATTCGGTTCTAAATGCTCATCCCTATTTTACACTTAACTCCATATAATATATTTAAAATTCAACCACTAATGTTTTATTACTTACCTCCTATTTTTTTAAGTTTTTTTTTTTTTCATAAATTTGACACCTATATTTTTATGTGATTTTTTTCCTCAATCAAATTCTCCACCAAATTTATTAAAGTTTGACCAAAATCAATTCAATTTTGACTTTTTATTGGCCAATCATATAGCTCGATTTTGCTTACGTGTCAAAATCGACCTCTCCTATTGGTTTAATTTTTTTTTCAATGAGAAGGGATTTGCAAAAAGACTCTGAAATGATGTAATTCTTTTATTATATAAAAGATAAGTCTGGTAAAACGTTAGGAAACATGTCTAGAGGTTCAAAGATCACAAATTTATTGAAATAGGCTTTTGTAGTGTGGTAGTTTTGTTTAGAACTAATTGTCTGAAATGTATCTAACTTGTCATTTTTTTGACTTGTACGTATCATTGTTAACATCAGACTATTTAATACCTCCTCTGTCTCAAAATAACTGTCTCATGACAAAAAATATGCGGTTTGATAAAAACATAATTATTACTGTTTTTCTCTTTTATTTTATAGAGAATGACAATTTTACCTTTAACTAATTAATTAATGTTTTATGTTTTGTAATATTAATTTCAACCAAAATTAATATGATAAAGTCGATCAATCTTGTTAGTGGACAATGAAATTGAGATATTCCAAAAATAAAACGTGGACTATTAATTTGGGATGGAGGAAATAACTAATTTTTGATTTTCGATTATTTTGTGTATCGATTGACATATTTTTAGGTATCGAATCAAATATTTTTGGGAAACAAATCACGTATTTTTGGGAAACAATACACATAATAATATCGATTCAAAAAGTTAGTTATTAAATAGTACGATCGTAACGATGATACATACAACCAAAAAAAAGTGACAAATAGACACCTTTTTAAACAATAAGCCCTTTTGAAATAGTTTCCTTAATTTTAAAAGATAATATAAAGCTTTTTGCTGCGTTTTTATGGTTTTATTTATAATCTTGTATCGAGCAGGATAGCCTTTTGCGCCCACATGTTTGAATTTGAGGGTAAAGAGCTTGCTTGTTCTATGGGATCCGACGCATCCAGCAGAGCGAAAGAGCCTTCCATTCTTTTCGGCGTCATCCTTCCGCATTGGCGGCGAGTGGAGTGCCACAATCCCATTCATCATTTTTGATCTACATAAGCCAAAGCCCATAGCAATGCCGGCAACATCTACATTATCTTTGTTTATTTGTAGCCAAAACAGTTTTCGTAACTCGTTTATTCCAATACCTAATTCATTTGACAAAACCTCAAAAATACTTTTACCTTGCATGATAAAAGTAAGTAAATAACCTGTTTACCTCTTTTTTCTTTTGTGAAAACTATGTCATCGAGTAGTATTAAGTTTCATGAGTGTTCTAAGTGAAACAAATTTCATATTAACTATAAAATTCATCAAAATTTCAATTTTGTTCCATTCTAGTGAAAATTATGAAACATAAATTATTTATACATGCATCATTTAAGTTGTATCTTATCAATAACTCAACTCTTGAAATATAATTACTTCCAACTAAGGGTTGTTCAGATCGAGGTCCTACTTAAGATCGTTTTTGTTTTTGCAAGATCGGATCAAGATCATAAGATCCCACCAAAGTGTCTTGTATTGCTAATGGCGTTGATGGATCATAACGTTATACACTTATACATGTCTATTGAATATCAAACACAAATTCATAAGATAGCGTAAGAAAAATTGTGACATTCAAACATCATGGTGATAAAAATAGTGAAATGCATTTAATTTGTTCGAGTATTGATAGCTAAATAAACAATTTAGTAGATTGGAAAAATAAGACGCGAGTCGTAAACATGCCAAAAAAATCCAAAAACATAAAAAGTTAATCTATTTCAACACCCGACACTGGGACATCACCTACGCAAGGACAAGCCTGCAGGGTCACATGCTATGTTTTCAAACAAGTCGTAGCTTAAAAAAATCACAAAGGAGACAAAAACATCATAATGACTCATTATGAGTCCATCAACGCATTCCCCTGAATAGTCAAATGCAATAATAGATTGGGGGAACTTGATAGCGTATAGGACCTTCAGCCCAACTGACTAAAGGCCCATACGGTCTAAATAGGCCATCACGGGCATAACTCATCTTAACACGTCTGGGAGTCAAACTCCTAGGCCAGGCTCAAAGGCCTGGAGAACGTTAACAAGCAACGATAGGACTGGGTGCATTCCCTATGACCGTTGCAACAAGCATATATGTGTCACTACCTCATTAGCTCAGAGTTAGTGCTGTAATCGTGCATGGATCATTCCATACACTCGGCTAATCTAAGGATGACACACCACATGTTATTCTTTTCACCTTTATTGGATGTCCACCACATGGACCATCCTCGAACCATGGATGGCCTTCCAGGGAGACGTGAAACCCTGACACCATCCCTATAAATACCAAGTTCATTCTCATTGAATGAACCAACCCAACACATAGTGAATTCTCACATCCACACATGCTAGCTACACCTTGAGCGTTACCCCAACTCGTGACTTTGGTCACATTCTAGGGTCCTTACCGAATATGGGAAACCAAACGGTTAGCTACCTTCACCTCCAATAAAACCATGAATTTGTGAAATGTCACAATATTTAACTTTAAAACAAGGTTATTGAAATATTATCACTTGTTATAGTATATACACGAACCCGTTCTAAAATTAGTTTAGTGAAATAGAAAATGACCTACAAAGTTTTGATTAAGAAACTTTAATAATGAATCACTTTCAATTTCCAAT
The DNA here is from genome assembly GCA_014162995.1 of Artemisia annua. Taxonomy (NCBI): domain Eukaryota; kingdom Viridiplantae; phylum Streptophyta; class Magnoliopsida; order Asterales; family Asteraceae; genus Artemisia; species Artemisia annua. The sequence goes on along the minus strand of LBNU01036699.1, from coordinate 10,457 downwards.
CAAAAGTGCCATAGGTGGTATCTGAAAAGAGAATTCATCACACATCTTGTAGAATACGTCCTGAACAATAATGGCACAAAACAGTGATCTACGTACCAATTACGTACCGACTTAAACACCAAGAATTGACACAAGACATTTAGACGAGCAAAAACAACCAAAACCTTCAAGGCTAAACATGAAAATAGTCAAATAGATTATGATCGATACCAATTAACGAATTTCAGTTCAAATACAATCTTTTATTACATAGAAGTAACAACCTTAAACTTAACATAATCTATACAAAGTAAAATAAGGGAAATTGCATTTTTGTGATCCAAGATAATGTAAGACAATAGTTTGTGATAATGATCGAATATTGTTTATTGATTAATCCTTTCACTGTACAATACATGGAATATATAATTGAGCATCTCTAATCTATTTAGGGTAAATTACAATTAGCATTTAAGACTAGCTAATCAACAACTTAATGCTAATTCATTTTGGGCTTATCCCTTTACACGACAACTAACATATAGAACTAACACCACCCCGCAGTCCGAGCGGCGAAATCGCGAAAACTCGGGCTGGAGTAGTAAACTAGAAAAAAGAAAAGAAAAAAGACATTAACATAATAAAAACATAACTTTAGTCGACTCGTAACAAAATCGTACCAACGGTCGACTTTAGTCAACTGGTACCAACGGTCGGCTAAGTCGACTGGTAACAAAACCGTACTAACGGTCAATTTTAGTCGACTGGTAACAAAGCCATACGAACAATCAACTATTGACAAACTATAAACTCATGCATTAACATCAAAAGAAAAGATGATAAAACGAAAGTTGTTTCTAAAACTTCAATCCCCAAAGAACCTTCCAAACAAACGGGGCGTGTTTTTTTCTAGAAAAACATAAACATCATAGATTTAGAAGAAGTTGTGGTTTATTTTGGTTACGGATTAAAGGGAACCCTCCGAACCTCCGGCGTGTAATCGGCGGCCGAAGGCGGCGACGGAAGAGTTTAGGTTTTGTGGATCTTAATGGTTTGATACCATGTAAGACAATAGTTTGTGATAATGATCGAATATTGTTTATTGATTGATCCTTTCACACGTACAATACATGGAATATATAATGACCATCTCTAATCTATTTAGGTAAATTACAATTACCCTTTAAGATTAGCTAATCAACAACTCAATGCCAACTCATTTTTGGCTTATCTCTTTACATGACTTATCCTTTTACACGACAACTAACATATACAACTAATAGATAACACTTATTTTTGTAGCTGTTAAAACTATTCTTTTTTTCTTTTTTTTCCCTCCTAAATGCCAATAATGCTAAAATTCAGCTATACTTCAAGCTTTTGCGTCTTAATCAATTATAAGCCCCCATAAGCCCGTTTCAATGGGCTCAAACTTATAGAGACTTATGACTTTTAGAAGCTTCTATAAGCCCGTTTGACAAACAAAACTTCTCTTATAAGTTAGTTTATTTTATAAGCTCAAGCTCTTATAAGCCCACCCAAACACAACCTTCATGTTGTAAATCACATGTTTGTTTACGGAGTAGCTTATAAGCGTGAAAAGTTTGAGCCCACGGGGAAGTAAGCAACAGGAATTGGAGCACTTTTTCTGCTTTTGCTCGTTGCTTTGTGATCTCCATCAACTTTATGAGATTCTTTCGATGCACTGATCTTGTTATTCCCTTCATCATCGACTACCTTGTTTGAACCCGAGAAGCAACTGAAGAAACTAGATACGATTGCCATCTTAACTGAGAGAAACAATGATTTGGAAACTTTTTATTAGTATTTTAGATTTTATAATCTTAGTATGTGTTTTTCTAGTCTGTTGTTATTGATGAACTCATAGGCACATTTTGCGATATTTAATTACTAGCTTCCAGGCCCGGCCGATGGCCGGATTGTTTTAAGAATTATTTTTAAACAAATTAAATATAGTACCAATGTTTTTATAACACATTAACAATGTAGATTGCAACGAAATGTTTCGTTGTATATCATTTAGTACGATGTTAATTGCATATAATATAAAATTTCGGCGTAATTTTGTATNGGAAGAGTTTAGGTTTTGTGGATCTTAATGGTCTGATACCATGTAAGACAATAGCTTGTGATAATGATCGAATATTGTTTATTGATTGATCCTTTCACACGTACAATACATGGAATATATAATGACCATCTCTAATCTATTTAGGGTAAATTACAATTACCCTTTAAGATTAGCTAATCAACAACTCAATGCCAACTCATTTTTCGCTTATCTCTTTACATGACTTATCCTTTTACACGACAACTAACATATACAACTAATAGATAACACTTATTTTTGTAGCTGTTAAAACTATTCTTTTTTTCTTTTTTTTCCCTCCTAAATGCCAATAATGCTAAAATTCAGCTATACTTCAAGCTTTGCGTCTTAATCAATTATAAGCCCCCATAAGCCCGTTTCAATGGGCTCAAACTTATAGAGACTTATGACTTTTAGAAGCTTCTATAAGCCCGTTTGACAAACAAAACTTCTCTTATAAGTTAGTTTATTTTATAAGCTCAAGCTCTTATAAGCCCACCCAAACACAACCTTCATGTTGTAAATCACATGTTTGTTTACGGAGTAGCTTATAAGCGTGAAAAGTTTGAGCCCACGGGGAAGTAAGCAACAGGAATTGGAGCACTTTTTCTGCTTTTGCTCGTTGCTTTGTGATCTCCATCAACTTTATGAGATTCTTTCGATGCACTGATCTTGTTATTCCCTTCATCATCGACTACCTTGTTTGAACCCGAGAAGCAACTGAAGAAACTAGATACGATTGCCATCTTAACTGAGAGAAACAATGATTTGGAAACTTTTTATTAGTATTTTAGATTTTATAATCTTAGTATGTGTTTTTCTAGTCTGTTGTTATTGATGAACTCATAGGCACATTTTGCGATATTTAATTATTTATACACATGATTTCTATCATGTTTCTTTGAAATTTCCTGATATCTCTTGGCTTGAGGAAGAGGAGGGCTTTGAAATTGGTCAAATATGTTTTTTTCTTTCTTACTAACGTGTGTTTTGACTTGAAATGAATGACGTGACATTTTGAAATGTTCTTGTGCTAGAATCCAACGTTTTTAAGCCTTGGCCACCAAGGGGAGATAATTGTTTGTATTTAGTTAAATTATAAATTAACTTAACTAACTATTGTAAGCAACTAAGCATACAACGCCTACAATATATTTTTTGGGTTTTTTTAGCTTCAGCTTCGATTACATATGGTAAATTCACACTATTGTAAGCTTTAATCTCCATCAATTTCCTTTTTCCCGTTTTTTACACGACTTCTTTTCTGATTTTTATTTTTTCATTGTTAAAATTTGCATGATAAATAGCATTTATTTTGTTATCTTTTTATAGTCGTTGTAGTTATGTTCTATTATTAGTTATAAGAGTGGTGTGTCACTCTTATATGTGGTTATTGGTTGTTTCAGTTAGGTAAGTTATAGGAAATGGTTTGTCATTCTTATATGAGAGTCTGTAAGTGTCCTAAGGGGCTGAGATGAGGGAAGTCACCCTCATCTTTTGTACTTAAATGTTTTTGGTGTAATGCATTTTACCAGGGTTAAAAATCTTTTTTACTAAAATTTTTTTTTTGCATGATATAACTTTTTATACAAAATTCTAAAAGTTTCACCGTTTTCCCTTAAAAACTTTGACATTCATCGCTTTCCAACCATATAAAACATATTATATTTCAACTTCTAAATTATGGCACTTAATTCGTTGAAGATGGACAAAACACGAAAAAAACTTTAGCTTTATGTGGGTATTGGTAATTTACACCATAAAATCAGATATGATTTATAGCGTGATCGAGTTTAAAAATCACATATGACTTACAGGTGGGTTGAATCAAATGGAATGGAGAGAGTGTTCGTTTCTAGACAGATTTATGGTGGGAATCAGAACCTTTTTACAAGTAAGGTTCCCAAGATTATTCGCCCTTGAAAAGTCCAAAGATTGTCAAGTCAACAACATAATTGAGCACCTTGTTTTCTGTCATATTGAGGCACTCAACTGGAGACGTCATCCAAGAGGAGGTCGTGAAGAAGAAGATATTATCAATCTCTGACGTGAGCTTCAAAGTGCTAATTTATGTGATCAACTAGATCGCTTGCAACGGACGTTGGATGACATAGGAACCTTTAGTGCAAGTCACATTGAAACTAGGTAGATAACCTCATTCTTCCAACCGTTGGAGAAGAATTTAAATGGAACTAGCACATCCCTATCGAAGTTAATATATTGTTTTGGCGAGTAACTCTAATAGTGTATCGACGAGACTTAACCTTTAAAACAGAGGAATTATTTGTCCTTCTATGATGTGCCCGATATGGAACCTTAGAACCTGAAAACTCTTACCAATTGTTCTTTCAATGCTCGGTGTCAAACACATTGTGGTTGAAAATCACGAACTGGTGGGGCTTAATATTTTCACAAGACGTATCTAGCGAATTAATCGGGTGTTCCGTAACGACAGGGTACAATTGCTTTGGTGTTTGATGTTGTCATAGACTCATAGTGCTATTTGGTTTGTATGGTTCTGCCGTAACGACAGGGTTTTCTAACACATCATTGGCTTCTCCATATGTCCTATTCCATAAGCTTCAGGCACTAGTCACTAGTCTTCAATTGGATTGCAAGCGGGTGCAAGAAAATGTAACCATTCCTAGCTTCTCCCTAGCTTTTAGTTTTTATATATAATTCACTATTATTATTATTTTTTAAAAGTTAATTAAAAAGAGTGGGAACATGAAAAAGAAAATTTAATACAATTCTATTAATACAACTTACTTATGAAACTAATATTTCTCTTTTAAGTTAAATACCAACTAAAACGTATATGTGGAGTTTCAACGATCAAACCTTGCCAAATAGATCTGAAATATAGAGTATGATACCAATTAAAAAATTTCAATTCAAATACAATATGTTTATGACAGCAACAAGCTGTACCAGAATTTATACAAAGACTCTATTCTCCTACTCTTCATATATATAATATGTACGTTTTACTAAAAAAATTCTCAAGATCAATGACTGGAAGATAAATCCACTATAGTAGTAGACTTCATGGCGTAACATCAGACCGTTGTTCAGTTTATAAGCGTGAAAAGTTTGAGCCTACGGGGAAGTAAGCAACTGGAATCGGTGCGCTTTTTCTGCTCTTGCTTCTTACTTTGTGATCTCCATCAACTTTATGAGATTCTTTCGATGCGTTGATCTTGTTATTTCCTTCATCGACTACCTTGTTTGAACCCGAGAAGCAACTGAAGAAACTAGATACGATGGCCATTTTATATGAGAGATCGAAACAATGAAAATGGAAACTTTGTAGGTTTTAAGATTTTCTTAGCTTGTGTATGTAGGGTTTTTGGATTGTGTTGTTATTGATGAACTCATAAAAGGCACATTTTTCAGTAATTTATACACAAAAATTCCTATCCATCAGTTTCTTGGAAATATCTCGATATCACTTGGCGTGAGGAAGCTAGAGAAGGTTTAAAATTTATTGGTCACATAAGTTTGACGAGAATTTATGTGAACGTGTTTTGACTTAAATGGAAGCAGTGATGAAACACTTTAAAAGTTCTTAAGCTAGAATCCAACATTTTTTAGCCGTGGCCACCAAGGTAAAATAAATATAAGTTTTCACTATTTTAAGCTCCTGTATAACTTGCTTATTACATTTTGTAATTTTTATATTTAAATTATATTGGTAGTTGTTTACACTCATATAATATACTATAAACTTTTTGTATACATATTTTGATTCTTGACCAATTTTTTTTGAGCCAATTGCATATATACCCACTAAAACTTACATATTTGAACATATACGCAAAACATGATTAACTTGCATTATACATCATGTATTGAAAACTTGTATTTTGAGGAAATATGTCAGTTTTTGAGTTTTAGTGGGTATATATGCAATTCTCAATTTTTTAAGTTAGATTTGTGTATTTGATTTTAAAATCAATTAAGACCGGTAATTTTGAACTTAAAAATACTAATCTTATCTGTAAAGTTACTAGATGTACAATGTTTCCGTCGTTAAACTCTTTCTGTTTCTTCTTCACCCATGCATGTTGCATTGCATATTTGCATGTGCCATTGCTATTTTATTTTTTTCCAGATTGATAATCTTTAGAAAATAAGCAACACCATAACCCTTTTACCCCCAAAAAAGTAAGCAACATCCTTTCTGTGTATTGTTATTTTGCAAAATGAGATATACCAACTCTTGTAAGTTGTAATTAAACCTTTTTTCTTGTAAGTTACCTGAACGAAACAATTCTAAAAATACGATTATAATATTTCGCCAATCTTAAGAAATCCTAACAATAAACACTACATAATCTGCTAAACAGATAAAAGAAACTTGACCAAGTTGCGAGTCACACATTTTTTTTTTATTTTTTTTTTATTTTTTTTTTATTTTTAATCTCTTTCATCTCTATTAATTAAATACTTGATTAACTTGACTAAGTAATTGGATTTTTTTT
>LBNU01036698.1:106436-124678 GCA_014162995.1 Artemisia annua | reverse complement strand
TTATTATTGATAGTGGTTGCTCTGGTAGCATGACAGGAGACAAGGAGATTCTGTCAGATTTTAAGGCTTATTTTGGAGGAAAAGTTGCTTTTGGAAATGATCCAGATGGAGGAAGAATTACTGGCAAAGGAACCATCAAGACAGGATGCAATGATTTTGAGAATGTTAGATATGTGAAGGAGCTCAAATTCAACCTTTTGTCAGTTTCTCAGATTTGTGACAAGAAGTACCCTGTGTTATTCACTGAGACAGAATGTTTAATTCTCTATCCTTGAGTTCAAGTTTGTTGATGATCACTTGGTAACACTGAGGATACCAAGAACCAATGATGTTTACAGTTTAGATTTGAAGAATGTCAATTCTTCAGGTAGAGCAACTTGTTTAGTAGCAAAGGCAACACTTGAAGAGGCACATCTATGGCATAGAAGATTAGGACATGTGAACTTCAAGAATATCAACAAGTTGGTTAAAGGCAGTCTAGTTAGAGGTTTACCTTCTAAAACATTCAAGTCAGATCACTCATGTTTGGCTTGCAAGAAGGGTAAACAACATAAAGCTTCATGCAAAAAGCTTGAGGAGAAAACTATTAGAGAGCCTTTGGAGTTGTTGCACATGGATTTGTTTGGGCCTGTCTCTGTTGATAGCTTCAACAAGAAAAAGTACTGCTTCGTTGTAACAGATGATTGCAGTAGATTTAGTTGGGTATTTTTCTTAGGATTTAAAGATGAAACCTTTGATGCCATTCATGACCTTATAATAGCCCTTGAAAATCAGTTAAGACTCAAAGTCAGATCCATTAGATGTGATAATGGGACTGAATTCAAAAACAAGCTTATGGATGAATTTTGTGCCAAGAAAGGAATCAAGAGGGAGTTTAGCATTGCTAGAACTCCTCAGCAAAATGGTGTTGTAGAAAGGAAGAATAGAACATTGATAGAAGCAGCAAGAACAATGCTTGCAGTTTCTTTACTACCTATTCAATTTTGGGCTGAAGCTGTAAGTGCTGCTTGTTATTTGTTGAATAGAGTGTCTATCACCAAACCACAGCTGAATACACCCTATGAGTTTCTTATGGGAAGGAAACCAAGTATTAGTTTTATGAAACCTTTTGGCTGTCCTCTAACTATTCTAAACACCATTGATAATCTGGGAAAATTTGATGGCAAGTCAGATGAAGGCTACCTATTGGGTTACTGTACCAATAGTAAAGGATTTAGAGTGTATAACAGGGCTACAAGGAAGGTTCAAGACTGTCTTCATGTTGAGTTCCTTGAAGATCAAACAAATCAAAAAGGTAAAGGTCCTGATTGGATGTTTGACCTTAATGTTTTGACTCCTTCTATGAACTATGTACCTGTTAGGNTCTAAACACCATTGATAATCTGGGAAAATTTGATGGCAAGTCAGATGAAGGCTACCTATTGGGTTACTGTACCAATAGTAAAGGATTTAGAGTGTATAACAGGGCTACAAGGAAGGTTCAAGACTGTCTTCATGTTGAGTTCCTTGAAGATCAAACAAATCAAAAAGGTAAAGGTCCTGATTGGATGTTTGACCTTAATGTTTTGACTCCTTCTATGAACTATGTACCTGTTAGGGAGGAGAATCAAGTTGTTCATTCAGAGGAAAAAGATTCACAATACATTGTTCATGGAGTCAATGTTAGCCCTAAAGATGTTCTTGATGTAGAACCCATTCCCATTGTAAAGGAGAGAAGTACTGTTGAGCCGACTTCCATAATCTCTGATGAAGATCAAGCTATTCAAGATGAACTTAATAGGATGCTCTTTCAAAAAACACTAGCAAAATCCTATGAAGATGCTCAAAGAAGAGCCTATGAAGCAGAGAAGAAAAACGAAAAGTCTACAAATCACTCTCACAGTACTTTGGATCCCAGTACATTGGATCAAAGTACTGCTGCTCACTTTGAAAGTACTTCTGGTGGAGTAGGTTCAACCAATTGGACCAACACTGCTGAATTTGATGGTCCATTGTTAGGAATACAAAGATTCCTATAGAAGATTCGGTCACCTAATTGATGTAATAGCATTTAAGTTAGCTCAAAGTTAGTTTATTAGTTAGTTAGATATTAGTTTAGTCTAAGTAACATCGTGGAAGAAGGACGGGTCTTTACCCACTGTATGCCTGATCCACAGCCCGGGTGTGGGCGTTTTTAGATTTATTTATAGCTTAGTATAAATACCCCTCTCCACATGTGGAGAGGGTTGGACCTTCATTCACTTAATCTAATATTCATAGTTTTCTCTCAAGGTTCCAATATTTCTTTCTTTCTCTTCTACTCCTTATTCCATACGCCAACACAACCACTAGTACTTCATGTTTGTGACTTGATTATTATCCAAAAATTGGTATCAAGAGCCAAGGTTTCATCTTAGGGCCTTGGTGAATCATATTGGGTGAGGTTTTTATGTTGGTTTGTGTATTAGAAGAGTTTTTCTTGGATACATCTTGGTTTGATTTATCTAGTGTTAGTTGACATGTTAGAGGTGTACTTTTATGATCATTAGTGTTAGTGTTACATTATTTCTCAGTTGGTTTTGCCATATCATACGTATTTTTGAAGATTGGATTGTGTTTGGGTCGTTTTTCTTAACTGCGGTTACCTCTACTGTTCTATTGCTTGGTTGCGGTTTGCTACTAGGTCCTGCGGTTTTCTAGTCAGTGATTACTATTTTGGGAATAAAGACAAAACACAACGATAGTGATTGTTTTGGACCTTTGTGACTTGCGATTTGCGTTTGCGGTTTAGTGGTTTGCGGTTAAGTGTCTGAGATTTGCTCTTGCGGTTTGCGTCTCTCTGCGTTTACCTCCTTGCGTTTATCTCATCCTATGATTACTCACTTTGCGGTTTGCTCCTGGATTGCGACTAATTCTCCTGATCTTGCATCTTACTCTCATCTGTATTAATCTCAGTTTGGCGGTTATCTGTACTTAGCGGTTCGCTTGGTTTTTAGAGATTATCTCCTAAGTATTGGCAATCAACTAAGTAGTGAGATTCGTGTGAGTGGTGAATCATTTTGCAATTAGTGAATGGTTGTAACTTAAGTCGTTTCGGTTAATCTAATTGTGATCTGACGTTGTGGGTTAATCCTTACGATTTGACTAATCTCAATTGGATATATCGTAACTTGACTTGTCACAACTTAACACCTAGTGTAAACTGTAACCCACCTGCTTCATCATGACAACTTCTCCTGATTCAGTAATACCCAAAATTCTCAAATTATATGACATAGTTGATGTACCGCTGACTTCTAATCTTTCTCTACAAATGAACGGACTCGTACCTGATAATGAGTCAATGGTACATTCTTGTTTGGATTCTCAAGAGAATGTGATTCATCAGTCCAGCAAATTACTTGACTATGCAAGGGAATGCCACATTGAATGCTTTCGTCTGCTTCATTCACATCTCTCTGTACTGTTAGAGGGTAATGGATTCAAAATGGGGTTCGAACGTGCATTTACAACTCTCTTCGGTCAAGATGTTCAAACTTTCACATATGTTATGATTCTTAATTTGGATCAATTACGACAACAACTGGATCAAGAAGAATCTTCCAATGCTGGATCCTTAGCTGCCCTCTGTGTGCTCAGAAAACAACTGCAGAGGTTCATAAACTCTAAATCTGCTATGATATATGACTACGAGAGTCAGATGATGATGAAGTGTTTTGCTGATCACACGGAGCTTGATGTTGACACATTCAGAGACATACTACTCCAATGCTTGGATAAGGTTAAGGAGTACATTGAAGAAAAGGCAAAGCATGAACTGGTGTACAAAGACAGGGTGAAGAAACACTGGGTACAATCAAGTGATGGTATTGATTATTTGGGTATAGCATCGGTTGCTGAGTCAGTCATCACTGAATGCATGGATTCAGAAGCTGATAAGATTGACACTACTGGCAAGTAAGTGATGCGTGCTATTGATGATAAGCTCAGACCTGTGCCTGTATTTAACTCAAGTGATGAGGTATCTTCAATTGATCAACATAATATCCTCTCTAATGAAAGTCAGCATACAGATCAAATTCAATCTTGTTATGACACAAATCTGTTGGAAAAGATTGACATGTTAATTTCATCTAATTCAACAAATATGTGTCATAAAGGGGGAGAAAGTGATCTGTATGATGAAAGTTCTAGACTTAAGGCTGAGTTTTCTAAGAAAATGGACCAGAACATGGTTGAAAAAGAAATGTTTAATCAACTTCTTAAAAGGTTTTCACAACTTGAAAAACATTGTATTTCACTTGAAATTGAAATACAACAAAAAGAAGAATGTCTTCAAAGTCACAAACCTTGTTTGAATCCGGAATTGCCTGGACTTAATGAATATTTTGTGATAAATAATTTGAAAACTCAGCTGCAAGACAAGGACTTAACGATCAACAACCTAAAAAATCGAATTAAGATGTATGAGCGAAGTAATGAAGCCAAATGGAAACATGAAATTAATGAAACCGAATGCAAAATGGCTAAATTACGTATGGAAAACAAGACTTTGAAAGTGCAATGTAAAGAACTGCGTGACTCAATCAAATAAATAAAAGCTAAGAATGTCAATCTGACAACCTCTCAGTTAACTAAACACAATGATCTCATTGCTCAAAGTCTGACTACATGTCCCACAGTTTCTGGTGTACAAATTGTGCCAAGTTACGTTACAAGGAGTCAAATGAACCCTAATCTTTCAAAACCATCTATCTTGGGAAAACCAGTTTTAAAAATAGTTGGTAATCATTCTACCATTAGACAACCAAATGCTTTTATTTCTAAAAGACCAAAATTCTCTAAAGCTCGGTTTGTCTCCCAAGTAGATGAGAAACGAGTTCTGATCAAATCTGTGGATTCAAAACTTAAAACTCATAATCAATTGGTCAACACACAGGTTAAGGTTCAGAATCATAAATCAAATGGTCACAAACCTGAAATGCCTTTAAGACTTAGACTAAGGAAATCAGACAACAGAACCATTCACCATAAAAGTGTCACAATGCATGAAATACCATACAGGCTTAGATCCTCCTTTATATGGGTACCAACGGGAAGAATATTTATGATGAATGGTAACAAATGGTCACATGTGTGTACGAAAGACATAGAAGTTTCAAAGGGCTTACATAACAGTTTTAAGAAAGTCCATGTGTGGCAACCAAAGACACTGTTATCTCCCATGGTTGGAGACATGTTTACTCTCAAGTGATGTACGATCTTCTGGACTCCTGGTTAATTATTTTCAGGACTCGTTCTTCACCTTTCACTAACTGACTTATACCCGGTGTTTATCCTGTTCATTGTTCTTGTATATAATTTGCTTGCTTTGCATACATTTTTCTTTAGCTATTCTATTCCTCCTCCCATGTAGTATTACTTGTCTTGGTATATTTTTGTGTGTGTTTTTTCTTGATTATATGCTGCTTTAGTTGGTATGTTGCTTCTCGATTTTATCTGGTTCCATGACTTAATGCGTACTCCCTGTAAATTATGTTATGACATTTGTCACATTTATAACTATAGGGTCTGTTTCGTATTTGTGGACTTTTGTCAACTAAGTGGTATGGTAGTACAAGGACTAGTTCTGCCATTTTCCTTAAATGTTTCCCACATATATATAGTTTTTTTTTTCTTTCTTCTTTCTCTTGCGGTTTAGTCACAACTTGTGCATAATCCCTTCCACTATTCTCTAACTTCTCGTACTAATCGCAATAGTGTTTATTTGCTTCTATTGTTGATCTCCTTGGTGGGTTTGATTTCTCTCTGTTTGGTTTTAAATTTATCTTTGTGTCATATGCTCACTCGTTTCATCATCTTCATCATTTAGGTGGTGGAATTGTTCATACGAGTCTCGCTTGATTTCTAATCACCAATAGGTTAGATTATGAATGTTTATAATTGCATTTGTTGGTTCCAAGTTACTTCCATTTTATTGTGCCTTGATTTGATAATGAGAAATTACTTATGAATAGTTGCGAATAGAGTACTGATAGATATTGGAGTGTTTAGGGGTGTTGCGTTAGGACTAGGACTAAATCATTGTTACTTTTAGTCCTTTCTTTGTTGGTCTTGTATTTGTTCAACTTAGTTTTAGTAGGATCTGGCGTTAGGTGGCTGCCTGTGAGTGGTATTCTTGATAGCGATTAGCACCCATTCTTAATTGCGGTTAGCGTCCGTTCTTGATTGCGGTTTTCTCTTAGTTTCATGGCTGCGATTAATTTGTATTGCGGTTAACTGTGCTTGCGATTAACTTGCTATTTGGTTACCATCTATAGCGATTAACTTAGTTTGCATCTAGCCAGTTCTGCGTTTAATTCGTCTTGCGATTAACTCGCCTTGCGGTTACCTCAACTAGCGGGTGGCGTGTCTTGCGGTTAACTCGCTCTGCGGTTAAATTGCCCTGCGGTTAATTCGTCCTGCGGTCACCTGTGATTAACTCTCTTTGCGGTTACCTTAACCTGCGGGTGACGTGTATTGCGTTTAACTAGCTCCGCGGTTATCTTGCTCTGTGCTTACTCTGAATAGGGTTTATTCATCCTTGCGTGTTGTGATTCTGCGAGTAGTTTTAGTGCAAGTTATTAATTTTTTTCCTTATCTGCGTTTATCTCTGATTGTGGTTTGTCCTATCTTGCGTTTATTCCAGTTTGGCATATTATTTTGTGAGGGTTTATCTCAATTAGTTGCAACCTTGTTTTTCTTGTGATCATTTGTTCATATCTCATGGAATACATACATGTGATGCAAAGTGGTTGCCTTATGTCGTTGATCTTTTGTGGTGCATGAAATCTATCATTGACTTACTTGTTAGTTGACTCTGCCCTCTCTATGTGCTCATAAGTGTCAACACTATCCACTGTCATCACTCACGACTTGTACTAACCATGGAGAGCCATCGCAAGTCTCATTAACTTATGTCTGACGGGCAAAACCTCTGGCTACGAAATACTTAGAGCTCCATCTCTACAAATCCTATGGGGTATTGTCAATGGGAAGGATGTCAACTTTGTTGAAAGAATCTGGGAGGAATTCACTTAGTCCACTCACTCGTTTCTTGTAGATAAAGTGAATCTTGAGGCAAACAAAGATGGAAAGAAGAGATCCGCCAAGCTTCTCATTCCAAGCATTCGATTCACAAAGCTTATTATATTAAGTCTCCAACGATCTTTTAAATTTCACCCAAGAGAAGAATCAGCTCTCCATCAACCCTCTGATGAACATCCAGTAGGATATCTCAAGTATGATTGATTGGCCTCAAACGGTCAACCAATATCAACCAAGGATTTGTCAATAAAGTCAAACAGCTTAGGCCAACTAACCAAGGAGTATAGAATATCCCCAGGTCGTTATGTCCCGACGAGTTGTGAATGGTATTTAAAAACGACTTGTGATCGGGTGATTTAACAGGAAGATCAGGATTTGGATTATTATAATTACACTAGGAGATTATGATTGAGAATAGCTTAAAAACACTGTATGAGCAATTACTGATGATCAGATAATCTAAAAACGTGAGTTAAATCTAAAAAACGCGCGTTTGAATTTAAAATAAACGCAAGCGCGCAAAATAAAAAAGTGAAACGGGAGCAAATAAAGTCCTACAAATGTGAAAATAACTTTTCTAAGATTCTAATGACAAAAGAAAATTTTAAGAAAAAGAAAAATGTTTTTTTTTGACTTTTTAATTATTTAATATTAATTAATTATTAATTACTAATTTAACTAATTTAAATCTAAATAAATACTAAACTAATTTAGATAATTATGAAACTTTTTCTAAAACTATTTAACAACTACAGAAGTCTTAAAAAATTATAAAAAGTTCCTAAACTTATAAATAAACTATTTTAGAATTTATTTACTTAATTATTAATTAAAAGCTAATTAATCATATTTAATTAAGAATATTAACAAATGAATAGTAACAATTAAGAAACTAATTTCTAAAAATATTATATAATTAATAAAAGCTAGAAAAAATATAAAAAGATGATACAGATTAAAATTAAACACTAAATGATTTTATTTTTGGTTTTTTAATTAAACTTAATTAAACTACTTTTAATTACTAAAAATACCAAAGGAAAAGATAAAATTATGAAACTTTTTATACAAATACTATGTGATACCAGGAACCTAGGAAAAATGTGAAAACCACTAAGTGCTTACCAAAAAATTTAGAAAATAAATTTAATAGATAAATCCTATTAAATAGAAGCTATCACTAAAAATTAAAATGATGATTTTCTGATTTTTCTTTTTGAAACTTGATAAACAACTAAAAACAAGCAACTTTTACAAAACCAACTTTTTTGGAAAACTCTAATAAGCTTAGTGAGAGCTTATTACCCTAACAGTACACAAAACAAGCTCCAATGGATTATTTTCAGTACAAAAAGCTATCCAAAGAAGCCATAAGCTGAAACCTAAGTGAAATAAGCTAAAAATGAAATGAGGCAACTGAAAAAAAGCTAAGACACACAAACAAGACCACTGGGAACCAAGAATAAGCAGGAACAAACAATAAGCTAAACTGCACAATCAAATCAGGCCTTGAAGGCTTATAGCAGGCTTGATTAAGCTCTGTGTATAACTCTAAGAACCAATATGAGGTTTGAACCAACAAGTCCACCCAGTGAGCTTTACAAAAAGCTCACAAGGTCAAGAAGAGCTCAAGTATGGAACAAGATAGGGGGCTTGTAAAAGAGACTCAACTCACTGAAATGGATAATCCACACAGTGAGTGTATAAGTGATGAAACCTAATTCAAAGCTCCCAAGCTTGTTTCACAGGTTCACAAGCAAGGAAAATACTCAAGGAGAACCAAATGAACTTGAATGGACACAATCATGAGCTAACAAAAGCTTATGCAAGCTTAATTGTCTAACAGTGGTGAGGTTGTGCCAGAATGAGAGTTCAAGTGAGATTTGAAACAAGCAACTAGATCAAATAAGCACAAGAGCATAAGCTAGGAGCAGGAACAAATAAGTACAATCTCAGTGATCAAAAACAAGCCAGAGACCACAATCCAACAAGCAAATCACAAATTAAGGTAAAAATTAACTAACTCCATGAATACTGATGAATCAGTATGAATCAGTGAGCTCATAAGCACTTTGGGTGAGATAATAAGCTAAGCAGACAAGCATACTAATGTAAACAAGAGACACAGCAAACAAGCTAGCCTACCAATCTTCACAAAACACCATGTCTCAAGCTTAATGGCCACTGGAAGAACAAGTTGTGGCCAAAAGCAAAATGGGTCAACTGGGGTACTAATGGGTGCAAGGGAGGTATTAGCTCAACAGCTCAGTTTTAAGGCCAAATTTCAATGATCAAATGGGCTTCAAAATGCAAAATTCTTTTTGATTCAGGTACACAAGCCACCAAACAACATAAATCAACAAGAATTAACTAATTCCAATTTGTTTTAAATCCTGTGCATGATTTTGAATATCTGTCCATTTCATCAGTCATGAGCATTTTGACTTTGTGAGATTTTGTAAGATGTTGACTAAAATGAGATTCAGATGATCTAATAGGACTGAATAAGTATTAGTAAGGTATAATAAGACTAAATTAATCTAACTTAACTACTTTTTTAAACTAATGTGAGAATTAAACTAACCAAATTCCAACAGTTGGGTAGAAAGCTAAGAACCAAACAAATTTTGACTTATTTTAGCTGTGACCCAAGTATTTATGGTTCATAGGTTCTACTGAGGCCTATTGTGACATGTCTCCAACACTTGCAACAACAAAAACTAACAAGAACACAGGTACACTTCTTAATCCAAACACCCATTTAAAAACTGTTTTAAGAGATTTTCAAGGATAATGACTGATTTATCTATGCTGCTTACTTAGAATGATCATTTATTCAATATTAGACTTATTTCAACTAAGATACACTGAGATGAAGTCCAATTTAGGCATATGCTATATTATGCTAATTGTGACAGTTTAACAAGTTAAATGCTCAAATGAGACCCTAATTATTAAATAACAACACAAGAACATCAAAGCATCTCACATTCATCCAATAATCATAAAAACACTGAATTGACACAGATCTAACAAATTCTACAGTAACTTGCAAAAATGAAGATTTGCTTACAATTGGTCCAAAGCAAAGAACAAAGGTAACAAGGCTCAAAACACATTCATATTACTCCCCTTGGAGTTCTAAACCAGGCTTCATCCCAAATTCACCATGCTCCCTTCCTTCTTCACCTTCCTTCACTGATTTTTTATTTTCAAGTGATTTTATCCTTTTTTTTGTATTTTTTAGTTTTTATATCTAAACTAGGCTTAAATAAATTCTTGGATTCTTAAAGCTTAGAATAAACTTAACTGAGCTTATGAAATAGTTAAATACATATTTTAGCAACTACTAAGCTAAAATTGAACTTTGAGCAGTTTCAAGCAAAAGATAATTAAAGTGAAAGAAACTTGGAAATTTATTACTGAAACCTTGGATTACACTGAGAAAACTGGGAATACAACTTTGATACTAAATTTAACACTTTGAAAAATAATTCGACATTAATTAAAATAAGCTAAAATCTACACACGGTCTTCACTCTTCTCTGCTCCTTAAATAATGATGAATTAGGTTTTCCATAGCCACTTGAACATTTCCCAGCAACAAATTTGGCCGTTGGATGAGTACGATTCAATCTTGACCATTCACCAATTTTGGCGCCAAAAACAGGTTATGATAACCATGGGTTTTGATAACTTGTTTAGGGGTGAGATTATTTGGACTGGGGTGAGGGAATAGTGGGGTGGCAGAAGTAGAGGTGATGATGAGAGGAGGAGGGAGTCACATGTGAGTGGTATTGGGGAGGGTGGTTTGGCAGAAGTGTCGTTTTGGTGGGAAAGGTGGGTTTGACCACCTTGCTTTGACCTGGTTAATAAAAAAAACGGGGGTGTGGGTTTATTAGTGGGATTGGGCTTTGGAAGGTGTTAGGCCACAGGTGGGAGTTGGGTTGGTAAAGGTGGGGTGTTTTTATGTTTTGGGTTTTATAAGTTGGGGTATTTGTTTGTAGCTTATATTAGCCCAAGGACCAAATGTGTAGAAATTAAAAATTCCAGGGACCAAAACTGCCATTTTTCCAAAGTTTCCANTAGGCCACAGGTGGGAGATGGGTTGGTAAAGGTGGGGTGTTTTTATGTTTTGGGTTTTATAAGTTGGGGTATTTGTTTGTAGCTTATATTAGCCCAAGGACCAAATGTGTAGAAATTAAAAATTCCAGGGACCAAAACTGCCATTTTTCCAAAGTTTCCAATAAGGACCTTTCTTGCCATCTTGTAATTCCATAAGGTCTTTTGTTGATTAATATCCAAATTTAGACTTTCAGGGACTAAAGTTGCCAAATCTTAAAACTTGAGGGGCTAAACAGCAAATCCTCCAAATTTCACAGCTAAGGACCAATTATGACAAGTTTCAATAGTATAAGGACCACAAAAGATATTTTCCTTTTTTTTGAAATTCCCAGGGACCATTTTTGCCGACTTTGAAAGTACAGGGACCAATCTTGTAAATTTTCAAATCTTTCACCAAAGGACTAAATGTGACAACTTATGATTTCAAAAGGACCTTTGGTGACTTTTCTTATAAAACAAATGCCTAGGGACTAAATCTGACAAGTTTTGAAAGTTGAGGGACTGAAACTGCCAATTTTGCAACTTTTTTTTCAACTGTTTTTATTCATTTTGCATCTGAAATATATAAAACACAATCCTTGGGATATTTTCACTGTTTTGATGCATTTTTGAGTGTTTTTGTATGTTTTGGCAGTTCAGATACGACAAAAATGATGAGTGTTTGAGCACTCATCAATGATGCTAAAGGTACTGGCAAAATAATATTTGGTATGGATATACCCAATGCCCTACTCACTCGTGATATTCTCACTGCACCATATTATGGGGAGTATATTAAACTTTTGAAAGCGATTCGGGATGCATCTGCTAGTGAGCCTTCTCTGTCCACCAAGTCTGAAAGAACTTCATCAAAGAAACGCAAGGGTGTGAATACCTTGGCTGCCTCTTCTGAAGGTACCAAAAGGGTGAAACGCACCACTGGGAGCAAAAAGCCCAGCTCCAAGAAAACTCCGCCTAAAGAAAATGATCCTGAAGATGCACCGAGCACCATACAAATACCTCTTTCAGAAGCAGAAATGATTAAAATTGCAACTGCTGAAAGTTTGAAGGATGCGTATATGCCACCGGTACCTCCAGTCAGTGGTGTCAGCATCAAAGAACCCGAATTAGACAAAGGTCAACAGCTCCAGCATGTAGAAGGAAAAGGTAAGGATGTCGCTAAGGAAGATATGGCTGCACATACATTGTTGAAAATCTCATCTCCTGCCTCCAAATCAACAAGCACCAAGTACATCTTCAAAAGACACTCTCCGTCATCATCATCAGCCAAAGTGTCCCCTGACAAAACTTCGTCACCCAGTCTGGGGCAACCAGCTAACTCAAGTGGTTCAGAGACTGATACCAGCTCAGCACTCAAAGGTGATAACTCCAACTTAGCTACTCAAGATGTCACCAGTAACAAACCTGTGCAAGATAAAGCTGTTGGGTCTGAAACACCAATTGACCCACTCCATGACGAGTTCGTATCTACTGCTTATCCCGACTTACAAGATAATCTCAAACTCAATACTGATGATCCTAAGCTCTCAGTGGAACCTGACAGCTCTACTGGAACTCTGGCATCATTTAAGAACCTTGACACTTTTGGAGATCAATTCCTAGTTGATAAGCCTGATGATGCTGAAGGTGAAAAGTCTGGTGATGAGCGAGAAGAAGTTGTTTCAATGGTTGATATGCCTATACAGCAAGACATTTCCACCATTCCTACCAGGTCTACACCAACTCCTACTGCTGCAACTGACGACACTGACACCACTCAAGCTGCTGCCACTCAAGAGAAAGTCACTGAATCCGCCACGATCTCAACCCCTTCCACCACTGAGAAGAAACTGGATCTGGATACATTAGCTAGCATCACAGCTGATGTTGTTTAAGATAATCTCACCATTCATGAGAAGTTGGATAAGCATGCTTCAGTGATACACAAAATAGTGAATCTCGATCTGCCTAAAACAATTGCGAATCACGGCAGCAGATTGTACAAGTTAGAGCATCTAGATCTCGAACAACAAGTATCTCAGGCAATCAATGAACAAGTCGCTGAAGCTGTCAGCATCGCTCTTGAAGCTCCCCTCAGATCCAGATTCAAAGACCTACCCATCAATGACATGAAAGTAATTCTGCAGCACAGCATGTACGAAAAAGGTCAACATACAGGACATGAGGCACATATCAAATTGTATAAAGCGTTAGAAGCCTCTATAAGACAAGATGATGCTGAGGAACTCGCCAGAGACATGGAAATAGAAAGAAAGTGAAAACAGAGGCGTCAGGGTCATCCCAGGCCACAATCGGGATCACCTCCACAACCTCCTCCACCTCCTCCACCTGCTGGGGCATCTAGTCTGTCAGGCACTCCTTCTCTACCTGGTGGTTCTCAAGTTCATACTAGGCCATCACAACCCACCTCGTCATCAAAGAAGCAACAAACTGACAAATCCTCTAAGCCAGCACCATCCTAACAGGTCAAGCAGGTCAAGTATGCTGCATGGACCTCCATTGACGCTGGCACGACTTCTCTTGCATCTCCTGTCAATGATGATAATGTCTTCAATGAAGAGTCCTTCATTCCACAGCCTACTGACACTTCTGATGATGATGAAGATGATGCATCCACGACTCATATCCCACAAAAGCAGTGGTGGAAATCATTCACCCATAGTGATTCTACTGATCCATCACCTGCTCTACTCACTAAAGAAGATAAAGAGTCGTCGTGGAAACCTGATGATGAGCAGTCGCACTCGCCTGAGCCTAACTGGACTGTTCCTTCTTCTGATCTTCCAATTAATGACAACAACTGGGTTAATGCTATCACTAACAGCTTCGTTCCTCCTTCTGAAGACTCTCGACTATCACAAACAGGTGATATGGGGACGTTCATCACATGGTTTTGTAAAAAGCTTGGCTTATCCAGGCTTACTCAGAAGGACCTTGCAGGACCGGCGTTCAACATTGTCAAAGCCTTTCATCAGGATGTAAATCATCTACAATACCAAATGGAAGAACGCCACAAGATGTTTAACGATATTGTGGATGAAGGAATCTTGAAGTATAATTATAGCAATCCCCTTCCTCTGGGCGGCACTCCTGGTCATGTTACAATCCAAGCAGAGTTCTTCTTCAACAAAGATCTTGAATATCTCAGGCTTGGCAGCAGACAATGCAAGTCGGCGTTGTCCATCACCAAAATGAAAGCTGCTCATTATTCAGATGTTGGCTTGGAACAGCTCGTCCCTGGTGACATGTGGATTGATCAAGAATGTGATTACGACATTTCCGCATCTTTGGGTATTTCTCACTGGTGGCTCAAAAAGCAACGCTTTTACATAGATCGATTTCAAGCTCAAAGTGACCGAAAGTCTGTTCGATCACCACTTCAAATCACCAGTGTGTTCAAGGTACAGATACACCCTATCCACGGATATGACTATCTCAAGAGCGTGGTTCTCCGTCGAGCTGATTTCCAAGATTACACCATATCCGAAGGTGACTTCAAACATCTTCGTCCTAATGATTTTGAAGATCTGTATCTGCTCCACCTTCAAGGAAAGTTGCACCACCTGCCATCTCGTGAGAAGAAGACGCTTGTGTTTGCTGTACTTCAATGGGTCCGGGGTATCGTCATCAGGAAAAGGGTCGAAGACTTCCAACTTGGCATTGAAAGCTATCAATCTCAGCTTAATCTTGCGCGACCTCTTTGGAATGTTACTAGTATGGAACCGGTTGATGATTTTACAATCAAGGAATCTCCACTAGCCGTGATATTTCGTGACAGATACAATGTTCCTATGGTCTTACGGTTCAATGAAATACACAAGTTTAGTGATGGTACTCTACAAATGGTCGAAGAGGCATTGGACTTCAGAGTAAAAGAATACCATGTGTATTACTATGGATCCAGAAGGTATACCAACCACTGGACAGATAACGATCTGACACTTAACAAGAAATTCCTGGCTGGTATTCGTAAAAGATTGAAGTTGAGACAAATCTTTCGTAGTTTGGAGTGCTATGTGGGTGGCAGAGTTCGAGCTGGTGACTATCGTCTTCTACAACGCACTGAATGAAATTTCATATGAAGGAGTGGGTTGTTATATGTTATTATTTATGCTGTGATGTTCTGTATTTTGTACTATATGAACTTTCTGACCGACTCTTTCTCATATCCTTATAGTTCCTATAGTTCTTGTACATTATGACTAGTAGTATAAAGTTTTAGTTACTACATAAATCAATTTTATAAAAGAAAATAGAAAAATATAAAACCTTTAAAAACCTAAAAAATCTGAAAAATCATAAAAATACAAAAATATTCTTCTCTCGACATGTCTCTTGTGCAATCAATATTATGTACGTTTCTAGAAATGTCATTCATTAATGACACAGATTCTTACATATGCTTGAGCAAGAGTTTTTCGGTTTCAAATAAAGTTTTCTAAAACATGTCGTTTCTCAAAACAATCTTAAAAAATGGCTTGTAGTCATTTCAGGCTACAACCCGGACATCAAAATAATGGCTTGCTATTACTTCAGATAGTAACCCATTTTTCAAATTGGGGAAAACACGTCGCCAAAAAGACAGTTGTTCCTTGTACCGGGTGAAGTTCACCTGGGCAAGGATTACTTTATATCCGTGTTTCTTTGATTTAATTTACGTTTTAGTGCATTATTTCGTGATAAAGAAGAGAAGTCTTCTTTTTTATCGCCGAATACTTTCACTTCTATGATTTTTCCAGAAAGTATTTGTGCAAAACTTGGTGGTACCATGAAATTTTGATTGAAAATCAAATTGAACTCAACATTTTGATAATTTTTTTTCACTCAATCAATGACATCATTCACTTAAGCTTTAACATCCGTCATTGATTGAGGGGGAGAGTGATTTCTCAAAATTTTATGTATCATCAAAAACTCTCCACACTTTGTGCAAAAATCGTAAACCTTGCAACAAAACAATTTGTGATGGTTATGTGTCAGAATGGGAATATTTTCAAAGAGTTTTCGTTAAAACTTCAAACCTAACTCATCAAATTTGACACATAACAACCTCCCTCACAGATTGAGGGGGAGCAGAAAAAATATTCCTTTTATCAGAAATGATTAAAACTGACCGCATTTCTCTCCCAAACGTTTTCTAACTTATTTAAATCAACTGGGATCCAAAATCTCGAAAGATTTGAAATTTTTGATTGGGGGAGAGAATGTGATTTAAATATGAAATCTGATAATCAAATGTGATATTTTGGACTCAATAATAGGCTCCCACATATGTGCTAAACTCTTTTGAATATCGATGCACATATAGAGGGGGAGCAAAAGGCGTTTGTGGAAGTAATACCAAAGACCGACCATTTATCTTTATGCACAGAGTTATAAGGATGGTTAAGGTTAGGTATGAGTTCCCATGATCCACTAGAACCAGAAGGATCTTCCCAGGGACAATCCATAGATAGATTAGAAGTCCTTAGGAATGAATGAAAAAAAGGAGTAAAGTGAGAAAGGGAAGGGTGCGGACTGAGATAGAGCTAGGACTGGAACAAACCCAACAAGGTTCTAGTGGTGAAGTCTCAGTAAGCACTAAAAGGGTTGAAGAATGAAAAAGAAATGAAATGAGAAAGGGTGAAAAGAAATAGCCCTCCATATATTCAACCTTAGGGCAGAAACCGGGTTCAATTCATAAGCAACTGGCGGTTACTAAGGTAACACCGGTATTGAAGACAAGACGTCATGGACCCAGTGACGCACTGCACCAGCCTTCCCAACCACTCAAGTTCTCTTAAAAGAGCTTGTTTCATTCTCACGGGGAACCCTGTGCAATGTATCGACCGCTCATTGCGAGCCATGTTGGTACCTAAAACAGGAGACGCCTCCCCAGTCTCCAGGAGCGGATCAAAACGCACTATTGAGTCTAGAGCCAAGAGATCATCCATAAATCTCGATAGGACACACTTCCAAATATGCATATTGTTTCACACAATGTGGAAAATAAGATAAAATATTTAGAGTCCTATGCATTATCCTTGTGGTATTGCCAGAACATCCGAGTGATATGAAAATATTCACAATGAAGATGGAAATCCTTCTAGAGCGAACATCTTTCAAGCTCTTGGAAGGTGACATGTGAGATCCATCTTGGATCAATGATCAAGTGACAACTGGAAAGCAACAATGGTGCGATACAACATTGAATCAAACTTGTTCTAGGATATGGATTGACGGATACTTTTGCAAAAACCTTTTAGTGTGCTCACAAACTAATTTTCGATCACATTGATTGTGTACAATATTTCAAACAAAAGTATTTTTGATGGAAATGTGATTCAAAGCTTAAAACTCTCGTCGTGTCTCAAAATGTTTATCATATGACACGCGAGTGATTTCTATAAATCAATTTCTCATCAATCCGTGAATATTTATACACCGATTCACTCTATCCGGCTGTCTGCTTTGAGACGTTCCGGTTTGAGAACATGCTAAGTATGAAGATTTGGTATGTGCTATTTTACACATACTTTTGACCTTAGTTTAAGTGTTAATAAGACCAAAAACTAACGTTAAACGCCAAAGATATCGTGTTTTTGTTTTTGTGATCGTGCAGGAAAGGATGTTGCATAAATTGCATGAAAATCAACCTAAAAGCCTAAAACGAGCACGAGATGTGAAAAAGTGTCACAAAGCCGAGTCAAAGATGAAATCTACTCAAGGAAAGCCCGTGATGACGAGTTTATTTCTTAAAAAGCTCAAGAAGATGAACGATACGCTTAATCAAACCAGAAAGTTATTCATGAGAAGAAGCTTTCCAAAATTGAGCAAGTGAACGTTTTTACATCATTGAAGACTTGAAATAAACGTCAACACAATGCCTCGAAGTTACATGAGTTTACATTTAGTAGTTTAAACGTTTATTGGTATTGTAATAGAAGTTTGATGATGATTTCATAACTTGTAAAAGTCTAGGGGGCAAAGCGTACACGTAAGCAAACTTGTAACCCCCTAGCTTGATATATCTCTTGGATGGCTTCATTTGTAAGTATTAGATTAGATTAGAG
>LBNU01036698.1:89198-102439 GCA_014162995.1 Artemisia annua | reverse complement strand
ACTTTTCACCACCTTTGCATGTGTTTTCATTCAAATTTTATAAAAATAATGGGTTA
Source organism: Artemisia annua (assembly GCA_014162995.1). Classification (NCBI taxonomy): domain Eukaryota; kingdom Viridiplantae; phylum Streptophyta; class Magnoliopsida; order Asterales; family Asteraceae; genus Artemisia; species Artemisia annua. The sequence goes on along the minus strand of LBNU01036698.1, from coordinate 102,383 downwards.
GGGCTTAAATTTGTGTCGTTAGCTTTTTTATGGCTTATTTAGTGATTAAAACTTGTTTTCTAAAAAGCTTTTATAAGTTTTATAGGTTTATATTTAGTTTTCTTGTGTGAAAAAAGTGTCCAGTACGTTTTCTTAATTTTTAGCGAGTATGGAGTTTAGGGTTTAGCGAGTATGAGATTTTTCTTAAGTTCTAGCGAGTATGTCATTTAGTTAGTGAGTATCATTTTTTGATTTAGCGAGTTTGAGGTCTTTATTGCGAGTATGGATACTTTAGCGAGTATGGCACCATCTAGCGAGTATGGAACAAAAATCCTAGCGAGTATGGACTCCAGCGAGTATCACCTAGGGTAGCCAGCGAGTATGGAAAATTTTATAGGTCTAGCGAGTATGGTACTTTACTTAGGTTAGCGAGTTTGGATTGTAAGGTGGTTAGCGAGTTTTGTTTTTTTTTTATTATTTTATTTTGTTTAGCGAGTATTAATTTTATTTAGCAAGTTTGATTTTTGTTTAGTGTCGAGTCTTTTGTTATTTATTTGTTTCACTTTTCTTTCAAGCCGAGCTAGGCTTTTCTTACCCTCATCGTTTATCGAGTGAGGTTTTCTTTTAATTAAATCTAAACGTTATGCTGTCAAAATTTTCTAAAATATTTTTAGTTACGTTTTCTTATTAAAATCTCGTGTCTTTTAGTTTTTAGTTTTAAACTTTTATTACGTTAAATGTTTTACAAGTTTTTTATTTACTTTATCGCTTTACGTTTTTAACATGAGTCGTGAGTAGTTTTAGTTCGTGTTTGCTTAGTAACTCGAGTTTGTGAGTTAAGTAAGAGCGTTAAACGTTTGTGATAAATAATCGAAAGATTATTTAGACGTGTGGTTTAATTATTCGAAGGACGAAAACCTTTGAACGATTAATTCACTCGTCTTGAGTTAATATCTTTTCAAAAGATTAATCAACAACTAATCTCGAGAAAGGAAAATAACTCGTTGCAAACTTTTACCTCAAGCTTAAGGAACTTATTCGCGTTGCTTTGCAAACACCTTGTCTCTTAATTTCATTTACCGTTTTCATTACTTATCGCTTTCAGTTACCGCTTTCTTTAGTCGCTTTATTACATGCTTCTTTACTCGTTTTCTTATTTCATGTCGTTTTACCGCTTTCCTTTACTTTAATTTGTCGTTGTAGCGTAGACAAAACCAAAACCTTCTTTTTAACCAATTCATCACACATAGCTCACGGTCTTGAGTGACGAGATCCATATTCAACCCTCGTTGGGACAACGATCCGTGGTTTGAGCTTGCACTTTGCTCCCGCGACTGATCAAGATTCCGAAGTGGATTCTTTGGAAAATTCATTACTACAAGCTGGAAATTCCTGTCAAGGAGAGTCTTCTTTAAAAGAGACTCTACCTGATCACAGGTCGGTTTTCACAAAACCGAAGGGTAGTCTGTCCTCGCAGAACGAATGACAAAGCCATATTCGTTCTAAATCTTTATTGCTAACTGTTTTATTTCAGGGACCCATATAAAGATGGCGTTGATGGCTCGTATTTCCAGCTGAATCGGGTCAATCCATACCTCATGCTCACACATCCTCCTCACTATCAATGACGATGGGAGACTTGCTACAACAAATGTTGAGAGACTACCAACAACGTTTCCGCAACTCTGATGAAAAAGTCTCCTGATCCATAACTCTTATGTTAAGTCTCCTGATCCAGTAGGGTGTGAGCATTATGGTCCTTAAGTCACTACATCACATGAAGGCGTTACTACAATGGATGAGCTTGGAGATTTACTGTGGCTGATGATCTCAAAGAAGCTCAAAGATCACTCATCTCAAAGGAATCCAAAATCACAAGTTCATTTGCTTGAAGTACAAAGTGTGCAGAAAAGTGAAGAATCAAAACCTACGAGCTACAAAGACTTATGAATGCTTAAAGATCAAAGAGCATAATTTCCAAGGTGACCTCGCTTAGGGGGAGATTGTTAGGAATACAAAGATTCCTATAGAAGACTCGGTCACCTAATTGATGTAATAGCATTTAAGTTAGCTCGTAGTTAGTTTATTAGTTAGTTAGATATTAGTTTAGTCTAAGTAACATCATGGAAGAAGGACGTGTCTTTACCCACTGTATGCCTGATCCACAGACCGGGTGTGGGCGTTTTTAGATTTCTTTGTAGCTTAGTATAAATACCGCTCTCCACATGTGGAGAGGGTTGGACCTTCATTCACTTAATCTAATATTCATAGTTTTCTCTCAAGGTTCTAATATTTATTTCTTTCTCTTCTACTCCTTATTCCATACGCCAACACAACCACTAGTACTTCATGTTTGTGACTTGATTATTATCCTACAACCATCCATGCCTGCTTTTGAAGAATCAGATGATGAGTTGCAAGATGAAGGCATCTTCTCACAACAAGGTCCTGATTACACAAATTTGGAAGCTGATCTTGAAGTTCCCATAACTCATACTTCAAGTGTTCATAAGAATCATCCTACTAGTAAAATCATTGGATCTCCCACTTCAGGAGTCTTCACAAGATCCAAAGCTAAGAATATCACTAAGTCACATAATGCTTTACTTAGCTTTGTTTATAAACAAAATAGGCTAAATCATAAGGATCAACAAACATGGCTGTTTGCTTGCTTTATCGCTCAAGAAGAACCCAAGACAATATCACAAGCATTAGCTAAAGAGAGTTGGGTTGAAGCCATGCAAGAAGAACTTCTTCAATTCAAACTTCAAGATGTTTGGGTATTATGTGATTTACCAGATGGACAGAAAGTTATTGGTACAAGATGGGTTTTTAGAGTTAAAAGAGATGAAAGAGGTAATGTCATCAAGAACAAAGCAAGATTGGTTGCACAAGGATATAGACAGGAAGAAGGAGTAGACTATGATGAAGTTTTTGCTCCTGTTGCAAGGATTGAAGCAATAAGATTATTTCTTGCTTTTGCTTCTTATATGGGCTTTCCTGTTTATCAAATGGATGTCAAACGTGCCTTTCTATATGGCAAAATTACAGAGGAAGTTTATGTTAAACAACCTCCTGGTTTTGAGGATCCTGAACATCCAAACAAAGTCTACAAAGTTATCAAGGCACTGTATGGCCTTCATCAAGCTCCCAGAGCTTGGTATGAAAGACTCTCCACTTTTCTAGCGCAACATGGTTACAGGAGAGGTGCAATTGATAAGACTTTGTTTATCAAAAGAGACAAAAAGGATATAATGCTTGTTCAAGTATATGTGGATGATATTATTTTTGGAGCTACAAAACAGTCAAAGGTGAAAGAATTTGAGCAGCTTATGCAACATGAGTTTCAAATGAGTTCCATGGGTGAATTAACTTTCTTTTTGGGGCTTCAAGTTAAATAATCAAGTACTGGAATTTTCATTAGTCAAGATAAGTATGTCACTGACATTCTTAAAAAGTTCAACTTAAGTGCTACGAAGCCAGTTACCACACCCATTAAAGCTTCAAACTCATTAGGAAAAGATGAAGATGGAGCAACTGTGGATGTTAAGCTTTACAGATCAATGATTGGTTGTCTTATGTACTTAACTGCATCTAGACCTGACATCATGTTTGTTGTATGCTTATGTGCAAGATATCAGGTCACACCCAAGGTCTCTCATTTGAATGCAGTCAAGAGGATTTTTAGTTATCTCAAGCACCAACCTAAGTTAGGGTTGTGGTATCCTTAGGATTCACCTTTTCACTTGGAAGCTTTTTCAGACAGTGACTATGCAGGAGATAATTATGATGGAAGATCAACCACTGGAGGATGCCAATATCTTGGGAGAAGACTAGTTTCATGGCAATGTAAGAAACAAACTATTGCAGCAACCTCATCCACTGAAGCAGAGTATGTTGCTGCTGCAAGTTGTTGTGGACAAGTACTACTGATGCAGAATCAACTCTTGGATTATGGATTCAATTTCAAGAATACTCTTATCAATATTGATAATGAGAGTACAGTTTGCATTCTGAAGAATCCTGTCTATCATTCCAAGACCAAGCACATTCAGATTAGGCATCACTTTATTCGTGATTGTTATGAGCATAGGTTCATTAATGTTGTCAAGAACCACACAGATGCCAATGTAGCTGATCTACTCACAAAGGGATTTGATGTTTCAAGATTCAAACATTTAGTGGTGAGTATTGGTATGATTAATTATTAAGCTATTTTTCATGTTGTGATTGATTTCTTAACTGGGACTTCAATCAATTATGCCTTACTGGTTAATCCTGACATTATTGGACCATGGATTCAAGAATTTTGGGCTACTGCTAAATCTGGTTGGGAAGAACCTGATGTATCTTTCATTAAGGCTAAAGTTTCCGGGAAGAATATTAGGATTACTGAGGGTACCATAAGAGAAGATCTTTTGTTTCATGATGAAGAAGGTACTGTTAGGTTTGCTAAACAAGAATTATGGGATACACTTCGAGATATAGGGTATGATGGTTCTCTCACAAAACTTACTTTTCAAGATTCTTGTAGGATGCGAGAGTTCCCGTTGAGCTGTCAGGTTCCACCGTGAGCTCATGATGATCATCGGTCTTAAGCTTAAGATTCCCTTGTACTTCTGGGTAAGCATTAGACACAAATTCTTCATGAAGAGTAACAAGTGTTGGTTCGGTCACTACTTCCCGTTCCTGAAAGGGCTTGTCGCTGGTTGCATCTTTTGATACTCGGTATTAATCCTCATTTTTCTGTGATATGACAGTCTCAGCAACTTCCTCCCTTGCGTCATGCTTATCAGATTCTGATGCGCTTAATTCAGCCTGTGATTCAAAGCTTGGTGATTGTGAAACGGTCTTATCAGGAGAGGCTGCGGTAGCAGAAGGTTTTGGAGATCGTCTTTTGAGAATGAATTGAGAAGTAGTAGATTTGGATCCGTGAAACCCATGCATAGATCTTTCAAGATCTAAAAAGTTATACATGTTTTATCATCATAGATCTATTTCGGACTTAACTCCTTTGAATATACGAACTGTTTTAAGGTAAAACAAGAAACCAATTGGTTTTCATTCCATCTTTCATTCGACTAATCATAACAGAAATAAAACAAGAAAAGGTCATCACGATCTCAGTTTATCTCTTTGGTGATTTCAAGATTAGTTCAAAGGAACATAACCTCGTGAGATATTTCATCATAGATCGATTTCGATGTTAACAACTTCTTTTAAATGTTCGAATGTTTAAAAGAAAGATCAAAACTGTAGTTTTACTCTTCCTTTTTTATTCGGTTTAAAAGAAAACGGAACATACCACAAAGATGTGTTGAGTGTGGTGTTCTTCAATCAAGTCTGCTATCTAAAACACAAAAGGGGATCTGCTATATTTTTTTTTGGTCATCGATTGTGGTGAGAGAAGAATGTTTTGAGTGACTGCATATTTTTTTTGATAAAGGATTAGGGTTAGGCTTAAGTGTATTTAGGTGGTTTTATAGCAAGAGATTAGGGTTGTTTGGATAACACTTGGGCTGTGATTATCAAAAGAGATATTGGGCTGCACATTTAATTTGGTCTTTTGATTTTATTGGACTCGTGGGCTTGATTACAAGGGACGAATTGTTTTGTTAACCTCATATAGTCTTACATATTTTTTTGGGGTTAACGTTGATGTTATGTAATAATTTTGGCAATAATTTTTGGATCACGATTCGTTGATTGAGCTACAAGATTCCGTGATTGTGAATTATTTGTGGGTTCAAATAATATTCTCGAGTTTGGAGTTGTTTGTTAACAATCGAATTTCGGGGGTTTATTCGGATTTCGACAACACAATCATAACGTTCATCAAACGATCATCTAATCATTTACCGATCTAACAATTTCTCATTCTCTCACGGTTTATTCTTGATTTTGTAAAATCCCGCGAAAGAATCTATTTATTGGTTTAAATCATAGAATTGTAAAATCCCGTGAACATTCACAACATGTCAAAATCTTCCAACCTTATACAACAAATAAAGGTGTTTGATTCTAATATTGCTAATATGGAATCTTTGTGCTCTAATTCGCAATGGAGAGGGTTGCTTCAAGATGGGATTCGAACGTGCATTTGCAACATTCTTTGGTCAAGATGTTCAGACTTTCACATACACAATGATTCTTAACTTAGATCAACTACAACAACAACTTGACCAAGGAGAATTTTCCAAAATGGGATCCATGGCTGCCCTTTGTGTGATCAATAAACAACTCCAAGTGTTCTTTGATTCGAAATTCACTCTGGAGTATGACCATTATAGTAAGATGACGAAAAAGTGTTTTGCTGATCACACGGGAATTGAGGTTGACACGTTCAGAGACACACTTGTCCAACTTATGGATAAAGTGAAAAGATTCATTAACGAAAAGGCACAGCATATACCTGCATATGATGACAAGGTGAAGGCATGTAGGGTACAATCATGTGATGGTGTTGGTGACTCGGGTATAGCATCGGATGTCGGGTCAGGTGTCACGATATGCAAAGAATCAGAGACTGATAAGCTTGACATACCCTGCAACTCAGTGACTAGTGATACTCCAGACATGGGCACTGAATTAAGACCAGTAAAAGAACAAGTGTCATGTGCTGAGGTACCCCTAACTGAACATCATAATGTGCTTTCTGATGAACGACTGCATACTGATCAAGTTATGCCCACTTATGACACATATTTGTTGAAAAAGACTAATAGTAATACCATTTCAGATTTAACAATTATGAATCATAAAGGGGGAGAAAGTGATTAGGATGCTGAACGTGATGATGAGTCAAGTTCTTTGTTTACAACTGAGTCTTTTAAATCAAATGATATGGTTGATATAAAAGTTTTTAATGAACTTTCAAACAGATTTTTACAACTTGAAAAACATTGCATTTCACTTGAAATCGCAATGCAACAAAAGGAAGAAAGTTTTCAAACTAACCAACCATGTAAAGATCCGGAACTTCCTGATATCCGTGAATTCTTTATGATTAATGATTTAAAAGCTCAGCTAAAAACCAAGGACTTGACAATCAACAACCTGAAAATACGTATTACTGAGATATGTGATATGTGTAATGAAGTTAAGGCTAAACATGACAGTAATGTTATTGCAACTAGAAATTTTGAGCAAAAAGTGGCTGAATTACTTTCAGAAAATGAGTCTTTGAAAAAGCACTATAAAAATTTGAATGAGTCAATCGAAGAAATGAAAATTAAGATGATTGAGCAAACAACGTCTTTGATTGCCAGAAATGATGAACTCAAAGCTCAACTTCAGGATAAGGATTTCACAATAACAGCATTAAAGAACGAGCTAAGAAAAGTTATAGGGAATAGTGTGAACACTAAGTTTGCAAAACCATCAATCTTGGGGAAACCAGTTTTTCAATCGAATAGAAATCGATCAGTTGTTAGACAACCGACTGCGTTTATTATGAACGGCCAAAACTTTTAAAAACACGGTTTGCCTCCCAAGTTGATGCGGAACAAGTTTTGACAAAACCAGTCACTCCACATTATTTGCCTAAGATAATTGCTTCTAGTTCTGTTAAACCTCAACAAGTAGCTACTCCAACCCCTAGTTCCTCTAGGATCAGTTTGAGAACAGAGTCAAAACAAAGCATTAAGATTCAAAATTCTTATGATATCAATGACTTGTACAAGAACTATGATCTAGAAAAGGCTAGGAAAAGAGCACTACTTCATAAGGATGGAATCTTAGGCTCACAACCTTGTAGGATGCCTCCTAGTTTATTGAGGAACATTGCTAAGGTTCAACCTGCGAAGTCTAGGATTCTTAGTAAGTCATCTACAATGCATAAAAAGCTTAACAATCCTAGAACTTGCCATAAGTGGATTCCAACTGGTAGAATTTTTAAGGACGTCGGACTTAAGTGGATACCTATCAGAAAGCTACTCACCGATGGCAAAACCATGGTTGACCGTGAAACCCCTAAGGGTTTGGATACTGATGTCACTAACCCATATATATGCAATCAAGTTTGTAATGTTAGTGCAGGTAGTCCTTACTCAGATGCAGGTACATCGATCATTCACTACATGAAAAGACTCAAAGTCTGGAGGCCTAAAGCAAGCATATCTCCTGCTTCAGGAGGTGTAGAAAGTCATTGTTGATGTATGTGTGCATAATGACGTCTGTTCACATCAGTTCAGGCCTCGCTCTTCATCATTATGACGTTTGAACACTTCAGTTTAAGCCTCGTTCTTCAACGACTATGACGTCTGTTCACATCAGTTCAGGCCTCGCTTTTCATCATAATGATGTTTGAACACTTCAGTTCAAGCCTCGTTCTTCAACATAATGGCGTTTGTCGACTTCACTTCAGGCCCCATTCATCAAAGAAAAGAAAGGTGTACGATTCAGTGCGCCTTATCTTCGGAAGAAGAGAAATCTTCTTATTGCTGGCCATTCTAAACATCATGCTTCATGATCTCTCTCCATGTTCATTCAGTCATCAAGTGGATCTACTTATCTTTGATCAAATTCTCATTCACTTGTTCAATCAAAAATGGCAACCTCGTTTGCAATTTTTGAGGGGGAGAAGGGTGAATAAACTACATGATTGATTGGTTTCTTATTCACTTGCTACTCAATCAAAAATGGCAAACCTCGTATGCAATTTGTGAGGGGGAGAAGTGTGAATACACCACATGCTGATTTATGTTCGAAGAATGGTCATTCGACTCTCTACCAACACCTAATGTTCTACTTACTAAGGATAACTGGGATTTATATCTGATGAATACTTCCAACCTCCAACGAATGTTTATCATCCAGTTCCTGAAGCTCTTGCTCCGGTTCCTGCTGACTCAACTAGTTCATCTTCTTCAATGTACATTGTTCAAGATGCACCAACCAGAAGTATTACTCAGACTACTCAAGTAACCCAATCTCCAGTTACTCCTCAAGGTGTTGATGATGACTATCATGATATTGAAGTTGCACACATGAATAATGATCCGTTCTTTTGTTCTTTCATCACGGATTGTGGTTCCTCCAAATGTGCACTTTGTAAACCAACCACAAGATCAGATAGTAAAATGTCGGCTAAGAATTTAGACATGGAATGTCATATGATCACATAGTTTATTTGGTATCCCTAATTTGAGATTGAAGTTGACTTCCACAAAGGCGTGATCTTATTTTATCTTAAAGTCGGGGTTGGTTGGATGCATGACTTTCAATGATAACTTGCTCGGGATTAAGATTTAAGTTGAAGACTTTGTTTATCTAGTTACAAGCAGTCGGGGTGGATGGTCGAAGACCTGGTTAACTATCACTTTAAAGAGTTACATTGTAGTACTCAGTGTCAGACGCAGATGACGTTGTGGATAATCGCAAGAGGTGTTAATGTATCATACTTTGAGTAAGTATTGAGTACTTAGGGATTTGCTTGGAGCATAAATTCTCTACACCGTTCTTCCAACATTAGTGCAAGATTAAGTTACCAAAATGGGGAATTTTACTTCAGCTTCTAGTTTGGTATATCGGGTTTGCTTCTTCAGTGGTCACTTCAAATAGCCTACATAAGGGTTGGTAATGATAGTCATAGAGAGTTTCTGTAGCTGTTGATTCTCACCAGATACATTTAAGCCAATTTAGTTCTTCTCACAAGATTTCAAGTATGTGTGCGCAAAACGTGTTGCTAATTCTGAGGTATCAAAACCAGCAAGGGGGAAGGAGACATACATCTGAACGCTCAACGAGTACACGTGATGAGCTTTATACTTCTTAACTGAAGTTATTCCGGGAAGACAAATGTCACAACCGCAGAGACAATCAGTGTCTTAACTCGTTTTCTGGTGTATTATTCCAACTTGTGGTATGTACTACTTCAGCTTTCAGTGGGAAGAAAAATGAGAAGGAGATTTGGAGTGTCAGATAATATTGCTTATCGACGTCTTCATACAAGCTGATATGGTTTATGGTAAAGTGCTTCTGGTTAATACTTCATTTACACAATGTTATGCTGATTCCGATGAGATCGCAACCATCAGTGGAGAGATATGTGTACATCAGGGAGGCACAACAGGTTCACGTAATCGAGCTTAATCATTTACTTCCGGAGTTGATATCCGCAGAGAGGGTCAGTGCTTCAACCTGTTACTTTGGTGTCATTGTATCTACTTTTGGTGGGTACGTGTGTACAATATGGACTGAGTTATTATATGTAAGATAACTGGAATGCACTTGCTGAAATGAAGATTTGATATCTTGTTTCCCTGAATAGACGATCGCTCAAAACCATAGAATAATGTGTACATTGGGGACGCACAACAGGGTCATGTGATCGGGCTTAATCATATATTCCGGGATTGATAACCGCAGAGATGATCCGTGTTTCACCCTGTTACTTCGGTGTTATCACTTTCTTTGGGTTTTTGAGCTTCATACAATGAGACTTTTTGCATCTCTTCAATGACTTGGGGGAAGTGGTCTCATGTTGGTGATTGTCGGTTTGGGGGGAAGCTACCAAAGCTTCACAATGAGGAGGCTAAAATTCAGTGATTTTTTGGTGTCTAGCGATTGACTCAGTTGTGAGATTCTAGTGATTTGTTAACTAATTGCGTTTGATGAATTGTTGTGATTTAAGTCGTTTTGATTAGTCTGCTAGTAATTTTACGTTGTGAGTTAATCTTTACGACTTGACTTATTACGATTGGATCTATTGAAACTTGACTTGTCGCGACTTGACACTTAGTGCTAATTGTGACTTATCCAAGATCTCACTCTAAGTTTAACTCGCATATTGCATCTTTTGGTTTCTTTTGTTGACTTTAGTAAAATCCCAGGAAAGAATCGATCTCTCGGTTCAAGTCACAAGAGTTGTAAAATCCCGTTTAAGATTACATCATGGCAAATTCAAATTCAGACGATTATTCAGGAGCCTCGAAAGCTTTGGTGGTGAAAATTTAAGAAATGTTGACTACCAACTTCTACAACGTGCAGAACGATCTCCTTTTGGTATTCAGGTCAACATCTTCTTAAATTGAATAATATACTTTGTATATAGTTTAAAACCAAAAAGAAAATAGAAAAATATAAAATCTTCAAAAACCATAAAAATCAGAAAAATAGAAAATACCAAAAATAGTTTTTCAAGGCATGTCTTCTGGCATCGATAACATTTACGGTCCTAGAAATGTCATTCAATAATGACACGGGTCTTTAAATGAAGTTCGAACAGAAGTTCAAAATGTTTTCAAAACATGCCTAAATGGCTTGCAGTTATTTCAGACTGTAACCCGTACTTAAAATTATGGTTTGCTATTACTTCAGATAGCAACCCGGTTTTCAAAATGAGGATAATACGTCGCCAAAAAGACGGTTGTTCCTGACAACGGATAAAGTTCTTCCGGGCATGGATTACTTTACATCCGTGCACTCCCGAAATTATGTACGCTTCAGTGCATTATTTCTTGATAAAGAAGAGAATTCTTCTTTCCATCGCAAATATTTTCCCTTTTATGATTTTTCTGGAAAATATTTGTGAAAAAATTGGTGGTACCATGAGTTTTTGTAAATCAGTCAGAACTTAATCGTTTCTTAAAATCACTCAATCAATGACAAATATTTTTCCAAAATTTTTAATGGTTCATTGATTGAGGGGGAGAGTGATTTCAAAATCTTATAAATAACCACAACAAGCTTTTGTGTACATAATCAGCAGTGATGTTATGTGTCAACATATGAATTTTTCGTGAGTTTCAAATTAAATTCTAAATCATTTTAAAACTCATCATTTTTGACACATAACGAGTAAAAGTTTCGTCTCATTTTCAGAAAATACTTAAAATCATTCCACATTTTTCTCCCAAACTTGTTTTTAACTCATTTAAAACAATTGGGATCACAAAATCTCAATTGAATTGAAATTTGTGATCGGGGGAGAGAATGTGATTTATGTTAGAAATCTGATAAAATGTGATGTTTTGGAAATATATGCTCTCCCATATGTGCCAAACTCTTTTATACATGAAAGCACATATTGAGGGGGAGCAAAATGGCTTTTGGTGACAAATGGATTTGGCATCTTATGTGAGCGTGGCTCAGATTTAAAAGTTGAATTAATGAAACACAAATGTTAGTATTCGAAAGGATTTATCCAAGTAGAATGTACCGTTTCGAGAAACTCTTTTTAGATATATACTTTGACGGGTCTAACTTCCTTTTTTAAGGAATGTTAACAACTTCAAGTTAGTTACTAGGGCTAGTTATCACCTAAAAGCTGATAATGGATCCCTTTAACTAAGCAACGTAAACGTGTCCCTAGGGTATGTGTCTATTAAGAGTGGATCAGTTCAAAAGTGCAACTCACCCCGACATGTGTAAATTTCTATCAAAAATCTATGAGCACATGTTAAGGGGGAGCATTTGAAAATCATAAAACTCTCGAAGGACAATACCGAATAGTTAGCAATAATGTGTTTCTTAATCATGAATACTTTGAGAGAGTTTTCAATGATTTGGTCGATGGCAACATAGGATAGTCATGAAGTTATAAGGTTTCTAAGGTTAGGAAAACCGTCCTATGATCCGCAAGAACCGGAGGGATCTACCCAAGGACAATACCGAATAGATAGTATTAGAAAGTCCTTAGGTATGATTATGAAAAAAAGGAGATAAATGAGAAAGGAGAAAGAAGGGGTTGAAGAATAAAAAGAAATGAAATGAGAAAGGGTGAAAAGAAATAGCCCTCCATTTATTCAACCTTAGGGCAGAAACCGGGTTCATTGCATATGCTAATGATTGTTACTAAGGTAACATCGGTATTGAAGACAAGACGTCATGGACCCAGTGACGCACTGCACTAAACCTTCTAACCACTCAAGTTCTCTCAAAAGAGCTTGTTTCATTCTCACGGGGAACCCTGCATAATCTATCGACCGCTCATTACGAGCTATGTTGATATTGAAACAGGAGACACCGCTCCAGTCTCCGATGACCAAATAATGCAATTATCGAGTCTAGAGCCACGAGATGCATCAAAAGATCTCATAGGAACACGTGCTACTTCTATCCTGGTTGGTCAACATTAAGGTCACTAGTGGTAACTTTATGAGTCCTACGCAGATCTTAGCAATCTGCCAAGAACACTTATGAGGGAATATACTTATGTAATTTCCAGTGATTGAGTGGAAATTCCTGCCAGGGTCAACATCAAAC
>LBNU01036698.1:47429-67028 GCA_014162995.1 Artemisia annua | reverse complement strand
AAACCCCTTAGAATTTTCACAATAACCAATAAAGATTCCTACATCAGCCTTAGCTTTAAGCTTTCCAAAGTCATCACGATCGTTGTTCGGGTAACATAGTGCACCAAAGACATAAAGGTGTTGAACATTGGGCTTACGTTTGTGGACAAGTTCATATGGTGTGCGATTGTGTCGTTTGTTAATCATACATCGATTCTGGGTATAACGTGCTGTTGAGACGACCTCTGCCCAAAGATAGTCTGGTAGTTGTGCATTGATAAGCATTGTGCGGGCGGCTTCGACTAAGGTACGGTTTCGTCTTTCGACCACGCCATTTTGTTCGGGAGTCCGAGCAATAGATGTTTGATGAACAATACCTACCTTCTCAAAATAATCCCGAAGGGTTTGATTCTTGAATTCAGTTCCATTGTCTGTTCTGACGGTTCTGACGGTGTTTCTAAGCTGAACTTGAATTTTGGTGAGAAAAGTGACTATCATGGATGGAGCTTGGTCTTTAGTACGAAAAAAGTAGACCGAAGTCCATTTTGAGAAGTCGTCTACTATGACAAGAATGTAACGTTTCCCGTTGATCGTTTGTACTCTCATTGGTCCGCACAAATCCATATGTAATAGCTGAAGAACATGATCCGTACTGGGTTCTTGTTTTGAAGCAAAATGTGCACGTTTGCTCTTTCCTTGTTCACAAGCAGGACAAAGGTGATCTTTAGCGTATCTGAATCTGGGGAGTCCTTCAACCAATTTGTGTCGAGCCAGATCAGTCATGGTTTTGAAGTTGAGATGTGACATTCGTTTATGCCATAACCATGATTTTGTAGATTCGGCCTTAGAAAGTAAGCAGATGGGAGAGGAAGCAATCATATCAGACATTGAAATGGTATAAAGACTGTTGCTGCGAGTGCCGGACATTAGATCGTTCCCTTGTAGATCACGTACGAAACAAGTTTTCTCCCTGAATGCAACTTCTAAGTCACCGTCACAAAACTGACCGACTGAAAAGAGATTGTGACCAAGACCTTCAACATAGTATACACGGCTGATTTCAATATTCCCACTGACATAATCTCCATACCCCATAATAGCAGCGAAGTGATCATTCCCGAATCTGACAGTACCAATGAACTTTGATACAAAGTTTCTTAACAGTTTGAGATCGCCTGTCATATGTCGGGTACATCCGCTATCAACAATCCAGAGAATGATTTGCACCACCTGCATCACACGAAGGAGACGACGATGGCACAATGGTAAGGGTGGAACCCGATGAAGTAGTGGGTTCCGGTTGGTTAGAAACACATGATATAACAACTTTAGGAATCCAAGCAAAATTATGCATCTTAGTTAACCAACGCTGCCACTTCCAACTAGATTGCGCTTTCTTCTTAGTGAATTCGCTAAGTGAAGGCAAGTTCTTAGGATTGCTGGGCTTAACTACAGGGGTAGCAACTACATCCTCAGAAACTACAGGGGGCGTTAATCCTAGCTTAGATTTGGAAGCAGTAGTGGGCCTAGATTTTTTGCCTTTTGTAAGTTTCTTAAGACGTGTTAAAAGAGAAGTAGCAACACACTTAGAGTGATCACCAGATAGCATAGATTTACGACAAAACACACAAGATGCATTAAACGATAAAGAAGTACGAGATACATCATTCGTTACAGACAGATTCGGATTACAAGTTGCCAAATCACAATCTAAATCTATAGTAACATGATTATTATTCAAATTCCTAGGGTGAGCTTCTACTTCCATAGCTTTTAAGTTCTCTCTCTTACGTCGCAAATTCCTATTCTTCTTTTTCTCTTTTTGGTGCTTGGATCTGCTAACGCTAGGAGGGATAACTAGTCCTGGAGAGGTGGAAGAACTCATGTTAGAATTATGAATAGCTGTATCGTTACTAGTGTTATCTGTCCTATGTTTTTCTGGTGCAACAATCTTAGTATTTGCAGACTTTTTCTTTTCAAGATTTTTAATTTTCTCCTTCAATTCAATAATGATGTGCGTTTTGTCCTGAATTGTGCTGTCAAGCTTTCGGTTTAAGTAGAAATATTCATCTCGACTCTTTTGCCAAAAATCTGTTACTTCTTGCAATTCAGCAATCTCTTTTTCATATTTAGAAATCTGACTTTTAAGTTCCTCATTTTCATTTGAAAAAGATGTCGAAGTTTTAAGATTTTGCAATTCAAGTTCAAAAACAAGACTTTGGTTTTGACACCATTCTAGTTTTTTGTTGAGTTGAAAGATTTCATCTGAAAGTTTTTTCTGCACATCATCATTTTGTTGTCGGAGACTCATGTTCTCATTTTTTAATGTCTCAACTGTTTTATTCAACAACCCAATATCATCACAGTGTTCAGAAACAAGCATATCAGTACCACATTCATAAAGAGAATTCATTACCACAGATATAATATCATAATTGAGGACACGTTCCATGAGACGATCATTTTCATTTTGCAAAAATTGATTTTGACGTTGATAAAATGAAATTGATTTTTCTGTTTCTTGAAAAATATCCATCATTGAAGACACTTCTTTTTGAAGATCCTGTTCCCAGAGTTCAGCACATAATCGTAGATGTTGAACGTGAGGTAAAAATTGTTTTTGAAACACCTCTCGCCGTTCACGCTCATGAGGAGCAATAAATGTGAAAACAGTGATTTCTGAATTACGATCAACAGCATCTTGTAAAAATTCAATATCTTCCATAAACGTTTGGAAATACCGAAGTATCTTGCACGTTTTAGGAAGAGGTTGAACATTTTCTGGTTTAGTTAAAAGACCATTGTTTTGAACTACTGGTGTGAGGGAAGCTTTATAAGAAGGAAGATCTTCTGGTAATATAAAATACGGTTGTTCAACATTCTCTTTTTGAGGTGTAAAAGTTTCATTGATAGAAGGCATTTTTGAGTAATCAAAAGGTTTGTTGAAATCAACATTTTCCATTTTAGATCGAGTCTCGTCCTCTATTTCCAATTCTTCCTCACGATCATAAACAACAGCACGAATAACAGTGTCATCAAAGAAATGGTTTGCACTATATATCTTCGGAATCTCGGTGAGTGCTTTATTTAAAAAACTGGGTGATTCACTACCAATGGCAAAACCATGGCCGGTGTTTGACCGTTTTACAGAAAGTTTATGAATGGTTGTAATTGAATTACCAGTTTTATATACAACATTCTGAAACTCTTTGAGTTGACTCGTCAATTCAACAATTTCATCTAAATATGATTTAACTCTATCCCTTGAAATCTGTTTATGTTCCTGAAAATCCGCTTGACAAGTTGACAACTCATTTTTGGTTTGCAAAATGACATCTTCGAGTTGAGCAACTTGTTGTTTATGTACAAAAGCTTGTTGTTCAAGTTGTAAAGCTAAATCATTTTTAGATTCCATTATGTTGCCAATTTGAAATTCGAGATCCTTTTCACGACGATAAGATTCTTTAAAAGCATTTTCAAAGCTCTTTTCGTTATCAATGAGTTTAACAGCGTTATTTAATTGTATATTCAAACACTCGAGATCCCTAGACAATGATGCATTCTTCTCTTTCAATCTCGCATTTAATTCTTGACATTTTATATTTTGAGATTGACTGGCCATGAGAAGTGTCCGAAGGTCTGAATCTGGATCAGTCATAGAAGCAAGGGGTTTAAGATGAGCATTGTTGTCGTTTACATGATTAGTGTGAGAATCATCAATTGAGACATCTGAGTTAATTTGATCATCATCAAATGTAACGACTGTGTCCAATTGATAATTTTCGTCTGTAGAGAACAATGCATCATTTTGAACCGATTGTTTCGATGTAGATGCAGATGCAGATGGGGTGACAATATCATGTATAAGGCATGAATTAAAGTCGTTTACCTGAGACAGAGTGTCAGAATCATATACTGGACCTGATTCAGTGATGTGGAGTTCCTGCATGTTGGCCATAAGCATAACAGCAGCATTAGCTTCGAGATCTTCCATGTCATCATCAGACTGAGCATTGGCCATGAAGCTGTTGTCATTCAGTTTATTTGTGCCTCTAGCTTCCTCCTGAAGAGCTAATAGAAGTTGCTGTTTGTGATACTTACTGCCCTGAGTTCTTGGAGAAGGACATGCAGTAGCCATATGACCGACTCCATTGCAGTTAAAGCACTTAATGATCTGATTCCCTGATGTATCATTCCCATTATCCCCAAAATCAACCTTCTTCTGAGATGAACCAGAGTTGTTCCTGAAGCTTCCTCCATTGTTGTTAAACCTCTGTCCAGAACTATAACCACCAGAATTGAATCTCCCACTGTTACGGTTTTGAACCTCAACACGGCCATCATGAATCACAGCTTGATTCCTTGTATTAGACGATGATCGGAGACGATTGTTGGACTTGTTAGAAAATTTGCTGAAAGCTCTAGCAATGAGTGCTATTCCCTGATTAAGGCTGTTGAAGTCCTCGTCATCATCATCATCATGTGATTGGTACAAGGGATCATTGTTGTGTGATAAGTCAAGTTGTGTTGGTTGTTGTTGTGAAGAGAGATCATAAGATGAAGTCTTATTCTGAATAGGGTAATTGAAGTGATTCTGTTCAACTGAGTAATCGTGATGTTGCATGGATGAATTCGGAACATGTGAGTGAGCAACCAATGCTAATGAGTTTGATGTTGGAGACGGTGAAAGGGTTCCTCTCTGAGCACGGTCTTTGTTCACTTCTGACTCATGGTGTTGGAGATAATCATACAACAATCCATACGGTGCATCATGAAGATTCTTTGCCTGACGAAGCTTGGTAATAGGATGATTTCGATAACCAGTTAAAGGCCAAATAATTCCAAGAAACAAAAGTTCTCGATAAAACACAAAGGATTTCGATAACTCGCGTTATTCTCGATAAAAGGAAGTTTTCGAGAAAAATTGGAGACAATTATCGAGATCTTTGGTGCAAATGAGACAAAGTTTGTTTTCGATGTCACTTAAGTTTATTTCGATAGAATCACAAGATTTCGAAAAAAATGACTTGATTTCGATAAGTTATGAGGTTCTCGATAACTGAAGTTTTCGATAAAAAACTTATCCAAATTTCGAGATTATACAATAACGAAACTATCCAATATCGAAGTGTTTTCTTTCTTATACAAGAGATAAAATCACTGAGTAAGCAACAAAAACACCTAAGTAGTAATATCGAAAGTTCTCGATAGATTGGGGTTTATGTGATCTCGATAAAATGGGGTTAAAGGTTCTCGATAGAAAGCAAAAAAATACGGTTTTTCTTTTTGTGAAAAAGCAATCCTAAAACGAGTTTTAAATCCAAGATTCTTGTACAACTAGCATTAAAATGATGAAATCTTAATGAAAGTTGCAAACTTGAACTTTTTAACAAAAATTTCGATAAAAAGTACAAGTTCTATTCGAATCTAAAAAACCTAAAAATGTTGAAACTTTGTTGTTTGTTTTGATTCTTAACACAAGTTTGTAATCAAAGATGTGATAAAAACACAAAAGAAGCAAGAAAGTTGAAAACTTTTGAATTTTAACGAGATAAAAAACGAGTTATAGGTTCGTATATCACAAAAAAATAAACTACACCTTCTTCTATCGATTGATACCACTTGTTAGGTCACCATATTAGTAACCACAACTATTCAAATGAAAGAAATGAGATGAGAATTAGACTTGGTTGATTAAGATCAATGTGAAAGATGAAAGAACAAGAGTTTCCTTTAGATATGAAATTAACCAACAAATATAATGAGATACATGGTGTCCTATTTATAGGAGAGGGATAGGGCAACACTCCCTTCCTTCCCTATCATCTAAGTCGTGGGCTTCAAGGCCCATTGGACACCTTATTGGACTTAACTAATAACCATACGATTAACTAAGTAACGTAGCTAAATAAGATAATACTAGCAACCCATTACATTGACTGAAATGACCGAGACTTGACTGAATAGTTGAAAACTATGATCCTAACACATAAACATATCCACCTCGTCCCATTTTATGCTGATAAATATTTTTGGAACGCGACAGTTTAGCTTTATCTGATTTATCCTAAAAACACAAAATCATAAGGCATTTAGATGCGGTAATGCTGCAAACTAAAAATTATGAAATGACATATAGACTTAAATAAAGATGACTAATTAAAACCTTGTATGCATCGGTGGTCGTGTGGGTTACAAACCCAACCCATTGTTCTGGTGTCATAATTGTACTATACTTTTCCGGGGGTTCATTCACTTTCGAAGGAGTATCTAGGTTGGGCAATATGTATTTTTCCCTGAGTTTCATTCTGTAATTCCTTAGCAGTTGACCAAGACGATTCATTATCACCTTTTTGAATGTCACCTCAACATCAAAATATTTCTGCAAAGATTAACACAATGTTGTTAATTAGTTGTAGATAATTGGTAAATTAAACTTATATATGTAGTACTGGGTTAAAAATTAGTGTATATGTACCGTGATTTCATCCCATAATTTTTGTCTTGATTCTTTATCCACCTTCTTCCAGGATAGAACCTTCAAACCTATGTGGTCACGTACCACATCTCCTAAAAAAGTCGAAAACAGTGCTCTGTTTAATCCTGCAACCCTATTCAACGCATCGAAGGGTACCTTGTGCTTTACTTGACCAGGATGGCCATAGAGACGGCGAAACTTAGATAGCCTGGTTTTGCCCCTATTAGATAGTGGTCGATTTAATTCGTTGTCATTTTCTTCACCAGATGAATGATATTCCTCGTCCTCATAATGTATTGTGTTATATCATCACCTTCATTATCTGCAAGCAAAATATCAGTATCAACGTTTTCAATCATTTCCATGACTCTTGATCGAGCAACAATGTGTACAAGAAGAAAATGATTCTGGCTTGGAGAGTAATGGTGATTGAAGATTTGATTTTTGTGTTTTGGTTGCAGTCTTTAGTTTAGGAGATAAAACATGGTTTTTTCATGAATATGGTCTCTTATATTTGTTAACCGCATATAATTAGGTGATTTAAAAATTTTGGATCAAAATTTTGGCTCAAAATTCTTTTCAATTATTTTCAAAAAATTTCGCTTATACCTTTTCTCCAAGATCATGACTTTGAGTCAGGCGGCTTCTTTCAGAAAACCGAGGAGAGTGATGATGATATACTCCACTCAGTCCAATATTATTGTCCTTGTTTTACTTTTTTTAAGTCTCTCTTTTACATAATTTTACCNAAATTTTGGCTCAAAATTCTTTTCAATTATTTTCAAAAAATTTCGCTTATACCTTTTCTCCAAGATCATGACTTTGAGTCAGGCGGCTTCTTTCAGAAAACCGAGGAGAGTGATGATGATATACTCCACTCAGTCCAATATTATTGTCCTTGTTTTACTTTTTTTAAGTCTCTCTTTTACATAATTTTACCTTAATTTTTCTCTCTTGTGTTATATAATACGTTATGAGAAATAGATGAATGGATTGTGTTTTAAATGTATTTTCATTAGTATAATTTTCATCAAGTATTATACAACACAAATAAAAATATTTAAGGTCAAAGTTATAAAAGAAAGACTTAAAAAGTCAAACATGGACAATATTTTTGTTAGAAACGGCAAACTAAGTCCTCCTTCCTTTAAACTATGACTATAAATTAGTGGTATTGATTGGTTCGGTTATCTGGTTGTTCGATTAGTTTGGTTTCATTAAATCGGTTATATTTTTATTCGGGTCATTAAACAAAAAAACGTGTAAAAACAAACAAAAATGGCTAAAAACGGATGGAAACGGATGAAAACGGACTAAACGTGTAAATCGGGTTGTTGGATTAGTTCAGTTTCATTAAATCGGTTATATTTTTATTCGGGTGATCAAACACAAAAACGTGTAAAAACAAACAAAAAATGGCTAAAAACGGATGGAAACCGATGAAAACGGACTAAACGTGTAAATCGGGTTGTTCGATTAGTTCGGTTTCATTAAATCGATTATATTTTTATCCGGGTCATCAAACACAAAAACATGTAAAAACAAACAAAAATGACTAAAACGGATGGAAACCAACTAAATCGGGCGATAACGTGTAAGAACATATGAAAATGTATGAAATGTAAGAAAATGTACAATAATGTGTAAAACAGACGAACCCGTATTAAAACGGAGGAAAACGTCTGAAATAGATGAAAACGGACTAAAACATGAAAAAACGGACGAAAACGTGTACAAAACTAAGAAAAGTATGAAAATGCCCGAAATCATTTAGAAACGACTAAAACGGACGAAAATGCACAAGGTCGGGTTACCGTGCGGTTCATGAAATGTTCACTTAATAAATAAACGAATGTAAACGAACTTTTGCCGAACGGTTCATGATCAATGTTCACTGAACAACGTTCAGTTCGTTTACAACTTTTAATTCAACAATTGTTTTTATTTCTTTTTTATATTTTGTCCAAATTCAACAATTGTTTTTATTTCTTTTTTATATTTTGTCGGAAAAAATTTTTATTTCTTTTTTATATTTTGTCCAATTCGAAGCAATATCAAGTCGCAACAAACGAGTCACGCTCAAACATTTATTCAAAAAGCATGAGGTACAACTAGTTGTTCAATCAACTCATTGTATGGCATACAACTTAAGGCATAAGACTATATGAAGCGTCTAATGCCACTTGTACTGTGTGCATCATCAGTGTAATTTAGTGGTGTATATATCACTCCCCAAACCGTAAACCCTAAACCCGAAACGCTAAACCCTAAACCAAATTTAATAACAGATATATTTACAACTTACACCTGCTCTTGCAGCCTAAACAAACTCACCCATTGCGGACCTGTGAAGCCATCGGTCCGTATGCTATTAACAAAAGCTTCCTCAAGACCACTATTAGCCAAGAAATTCCAATCAATGATGGCGCCATGGTCGATGTCATGGTTGCGTAGCTCGTGGTACTTGGCGGTGGCCTCATTACCCTAAAAAACACTCCAACTTCTCACACTATCTGCCAAACTTTCTTGGGGGCCCCTAGATGACCCAGCCCTGTGGCTCTTAGATCGCTTACTTATTTCCACGTGGAGTTTGACAATGGATTGGCATGAATTGACCCTTGGAGATTCGGTGGAGTTTAACAATTGATTTTATTTCTTTATTTTATTTTGTCCAAGACGATTCAATATCAAGTCGCAACAAAGTAGTTACACATTTCGAGTTAGCTAAGGGGGTGCTTGGTTGGGGCTAATGAGGGGTGGGGATTTGGAATGGTAATGATTAAACATCCCTAATTATGACTAGGGAATGCAATCATTGTTTAGTATCGGGTAATGGGGCATTACCCAGTAAATTGGGGGGTATGGAATGATTACCCACCACCACCAGAGCAGCCATCACCATCAGTAGCCACCGCAACAACCACCACCACCATGACCACCACCACCACCACCACCACCAGCATCCACCACCATCAACAACAACCACTAGCCACAACCACCACCACCACTAGCAGCCACCACAATCACCACCAGTAACCACCACCACCAGCAACTACCACTACCATCACCACCACAAACACCCTAGGACCGCCCCCTACCTACCCCTAGCCACCTTTAGTCACCACCCTAGCTCCCATTAGTCACCACTAGCTGTGGTTAGTCACCCCCCCCTCTCGCCACCTAGCCACCCCTTTCTTGCTCATCAATCCTTACGCACCCTATAAATACCTCGCCACCCTTCACCACTTCAAATCACACCTCCTCTCTTCTATACCTTAAACCTTCTTATCCTAGTAGTAGTACTTGACCCATAGAATCCCTAGAAGTCGAGTAAGATAGCCTAGAACCCCTGTCGAAGTGAAAACCTAGCCGAGAAAACCCTAAGTGCTCGCTAACCCTAGTTCAACCCAAGTAAGCTTAAACTTTGAACCTATTAGCCTTAGTACTGACCTAGGATAGTTATGATATGCCTTAGATCACCTAGGAACCTAAGTTAGAGCCTTGATCATTTTCATTTGCTAGTTTTCATTTTAAAACCCTAATTAAANAGGAGGAAGCCATTGCCGATATGGATTCTTATGATCAGAGCTCCAGTTGAATGGTTTTTTAATTAGGGTCTTTTTGGTTGGGTTTGGTGGTTTCTTATTATTTTTTTGGTGGTTGTTTTGATGGAACTGGTACATGTAATCACCCTACTAATTAATTAATCTTTAATATAATGAATACTTTAGGTTTTTATGTCATAATCTTGTGTTTTTATTTTAAATATACTTTATTTATAAGCAGTTGACTTACCTTATCTCTCACACACTGAAATATTACACAGATAAGAAACACATATTGGTGAAATAGGTATCTTCAGCGAATTTAGGGGTTTCAAATCGAAGTAACAAAAATGAAATCAATTAATAAACAATCAAAATAAACGCTCTATATAAGAGCTTGATTGTTTTATCATCAATACAGGCATCCATTTGGGTGTTTATCAAGTCATTCATGTATTAGTTTTTTAATTGTATGCTAATAAGATTTTAAGTTGATTAGTTTATGATTTTTTTGTGGTTTGGATGGATTATTAAGGGTTGCTTGATTCTTATTGTCTGCTATAGATGTTATAGAGTGTTTGGGATGGATTATTAAGGGTTCGGATAGATTATTAAGGGTTGCTTGATTCTTGTTGCCTGCTATAGATGTTATAGAGTGTTTGGGATGGATTATTAAGGGTTCGGATGGATTA
This sequence comes from Artemisia annua, assembly GCA_014162995.1. Taxonomy (NCBI): domain Eukaryota; kingdom Viridiplantae; phylum Streptophyta; class Magnoliopsida; order Asterales; family Asteraceae; genus Artemisia; species Artemisia annua. The sequence goes on along the minus strand of LBNU01036698.1, from coordinate 56,334 downwards.
TTAAGGGTTGCTTGAAATTGATGTATGGATATGTTTGCATTTTAATTAGATTATTTGTGTTTAAGTAGCTTGCTTAGTTAGTACTCAGGTTGTGATAACATTACTCAACCGTACTACGAAATTTTGTAGATTTCTTCAGATCAATCATGTTCCATTGTGGCTAGTCTTCGTTGGCGAATGTATTTATAGTTCTATCAAGAATTATAATTATTGATACCTGGCAAAAGCTCGTCCCAATGGATCATGATTGGTCAGAAGATGTTGAGAAGGTTCAAGCCAGTCTGCATCAAAAAAGAAATTTCTTTTATAAGCCGACTATTTAAATCACAAATATTTGGGTGTTAATTAAGTCTTTGACAGATAATCTCAGGTTGTGATAACATTACACAACTGTACTAAGCAATTTTGTAGATTTCTTCAGGTTAGTCTTTGATAGATAATCATGTTCCATTGTGGCTAGTCTTCGTTGGCGACTAATGTATTTATAGTTATGTCAAGAATTATAATCATTGATCCCTGGCAAATGCTCGTCCCAATGGATCATGATCCCTGGAAAATGCTCGCCCCAATGGATCATGATTGGCAAATGCTTGTTCCAATGGATCATAAGGTGGTACAACAAGATCAAGTTTCTACTGCTGTAGAGGTTTGGATTGTATGTTCTTCTTTGTATCTGATCTTGGGAATGCCCATATCAGCAATTGTTTATGTTGTAAAAAACCTTTTGGTAAGTAATATAATTAACCTTTTGTGAGATTACAACTGGATTGTATGTTCTTCTATACTTTTTTTTCCTGAAATGGTGAATTTAATTAACTAAGGAACCGGCAACTTACAAAGATTATACAAGCAATCTAAATGAACACACTCATTTGACTGATACAATATAACATATATATTCTACACAATCATTCACGAAACTAGCTGATTCAATATCCACCATTCTTCTAGACTTAGCAACTACATGCTAACATCTAGGCAACCATGGAGAAATATCTCTTATTGGCTACATCCTAGTCATTCTCTATACTTTAGTTGTTTAGATTTTGTAACAAAATGAAAATATAGTCTATAAGAAGAATATAAAATAACTTATATGCGTAAAAGACCCCAGGGCGGAGATGGTTGAGTTTTTGGTGTTTTGAAGTGGAGGTCACAGGTTCGATATCTGTGGCTCCCTTTTTTGGTATGTCCTCCCCAAAATTTTTGATAAGCCCTCTATATTTTTTTTTCATCAAATTTCGAATTCTCCCTCCACCCATTTCCATCTCCACCCACGTTTCTCACATTTCTCACCACTCACCATTCACAACCACCAATCGCCATTCACCAGTCACATCACAGCCACCAATCACCATTCACCAATCACATCACAGCCACCATTCACCAGTCACCATCCATCATATCACTTGCCGGTCCGGCCATCAACAACGGAGGGAGGTTCATTTAGATCTAAATTAGGTACTTTTTTGAATTAGGAATTCATTATGTTGGAATTTTAACTTATTATTCATTTTCATTGTCATTTTATTTGTTTTGGATTTGTTGGTTTCTTGTTTCTTTGGTAATGTTAACTTATCGGGTCTTTTGGCCGAATCGATTAACGAACAACACAAATAAAGATAACATTTTGTAATTTACACATTTTTCTTAATCCCACCTTTTCATATTTGACATTCAAGCTTTAGATTGATGCCCAATACATTCAAAGTAACATATGATAATTAACCTATGCAAAACATTGAAGTGGTGTTTGGAACTAGGCAGTGCTTATCCCAAACACCCCTTTATATAGTCAAAGAAATCACTACCTATAGACAATCATTCCATTGTGTTGGTAAACCTTATTAGCTAAACACTTGTGACTTGAGATTGTAACTTCATCAATCTAAAGCTTCATATATGCTTATATTGGTTTAACTTGTAACTTGTAGGATATATACGTTATCATTTGACCTCAACAATAGCATGGACAAGTCTTGGATGAGAAGTAGTAGGACCAAAAAACAATATATTGATGAAGTAGCAGCGTATATTAAGTATGCAGTACACAACTTGCAGAAGATGAAGAACATCGACCTACGAGTTAATATACGAAAGCTTAAGATGCCATGTCCGTGTACCAAATGTTTAAACAAAATAGAGCAAACAGTGGATGACGTGGAGTACCATTTATTCTACTATGGGATTAATCATAGATACACAAAATGGGATAAACATAGAGAGAAGGATGAGCAAGCAACAACAGCCCAAATACCTGATAATGCAGAAACAGAGTTTGTTGACGACACGGATTTCGACATGGAGTCACATTCAGAAATTCCAACAGATGGCCCAGCAACAGTAGAAATGGTTAATGCTACGAAAGAAAATTTTGATGAGGATGACCTTGCCAAGTTTCAAGCACTATTATTTGACGCGGAGAAGCCACTTTATAAAGGATGTCCTGACTTCACAAAGTTGTCCGCAATAGTTCAACTACTCAACTTGAAGGGTAAGTATGGAGCTTCTGATAAGTTCTTTACTGAATTACTAGGATTGATAAAAAAATGCTACCTGCTGGTAACGAAATGGTTGAAAAAACTTATCAGGCCAAAAAACTAATGAGAATCATGGGATCAGGATACGAAAATATACATGTATGTAGCAACAACTGCATTCTTTACTGGAAGACACAAGGAGTTGACTGTTTGTCCAACTTGTGGGATATCAAGATGGAAGGTGGATAATAAGACACGTAAAGTGTATGAAAACATCCCGGCAAAGGTAATGTGGTACTTTCCAATTATACCAAGACTGCAACGACTCTTTAAGTTAGAGAGTATTTCAGAAGATCTAAGATGGCACGCAACAAGGAGGGTAACAGATGGTGTTTTACGTTACCCTGCAGATTCACAGGCATGGCGTACCATAGATGAAAAATTCCCCCACTTTGCTGAAGATCCGAGAAATCTACGGCTAGGAATATCGGCTGATGGGGTTGACGTCAAATCAGGAACTAGGCATCACAGTGTATGGCTGTTAGGAATACAAATATTCCTAGTAAAGACTCGGTCACCTCATTTATGTAATAGCATTGATATAGCTCGTAGTTACATTTATATTTAGTTAGACATTAGATTAGTTAAGTAACACCATGGAGGAAGGACGGGTCTCTTACCCACTGTATGCCTGATCCACAGCCCATACGGGGCGTTTTTCTTATTTTTCTTTGTAAGACTATAAATACCCCTCTCCACATGTGGAGAGGGTTGGTGCTTTCATTTCTCCTAATCTAATACACTACATTTTCTCTCATATCTTTCTCTCTCTAGAAAACACCCAACACTCCTCTCTCTCTCTCTCTCTCTCTCTCTCTCTCTCTCTCTCTCTCTAATCTATACGAACCAAACACACTTTTAATGTCCTAGATATTGTTTGTGATATGTTACAATTGGTATCAAGAGCCAAGGTTACACTCTTTGGTTCACTTGTTCTTGGATTTCTAGGATAGTTTTGTGAATTGTTGTTTGGTTCGAATGTTTTGGCCTCAAAACACTTTGTTTGATCTTTTCTAGTGATTTTGTAGTGTTAGTTGTCGGTACTTTCTTGCTTAGAGTTGTTATATTCACTTAGGTTTGAAGTTTGGTTGCTTGAATCGTCCATTTGGTTGTGTTTTTGGTGAGATTCGTGAGTTATAAGTTAAGTGTTCTTCGTTGTGGCTTGTTAGACTGCCTTGAGTTCATAGTAGCGGTTTGTCTGCTGCGGTTTGTTTGTTTTCTCAAAATAGGATAAAAGAAAAAACGCTACGATAGTGACATTTCTGTCTCATTATCTTGTGGTTTGTATACATTGCGGTTTGTGCTTCTGTGGTTTGTGCTATTGCTGCGGTTTGTCTTTGCGGTTTGAGTTACCTGCGGTTTGTGTCCAGCGGTTTGACCTTCAGCGGTTTGTGTTTCAGCCATTTGACTCTTTACGGTTTGAGCTACTTGCGGTTTGTATATCTTGTGGTTTGAGACTTGCGGTTTGACACCTGCGGTTTGACTCTTGCGGTTTGATTTCAGCGGTTTGACTTACACGGTATGGCAAGCAATTCTTCTGATGACATTCAAGCGACAGGATCGGATACTCGTCCTCCAATGTTAGATAGGACAGAGTATGAATCATGGGCACAAAGGATTCGCCTATATTGTTTGGGTAAGGAGAATGGTGAGAACATTCTTCGATCCATCGATGAAGGACCATTTCAATTGGGAACAACTAGAGATACCATCACCACGGGTGAGGATGGAAGTATCACTCTTGGAATCGATAGACCTCGCACATACAAGGATCTCAATGAAGAGGAGAAGAAGCGATATGAAGCTGACATTAGAACTTCTAACATAGTCATACAGGGTCTCCAAAAAGACATCTACAAGCTCATCAACTTCAACACTGAAGCTAAAGCTATTTGGGACAATGTCAAGATGCTTCTAGCTGGTTCTGAATTAACCAAAGAAGATCGAGAATCATAGCTGTATGATGAATTTGAACATTTCAAGATGAATCCTGGTGAAAACATTAATGACTACTATGTCAGGTTTCACAAGCTGGTTAACGACATGAGGATCATTAGGATGACTATGTGATGAGGCGAAAAGTGTTACGCTTTTAGGGGGTCATTTAAGCCCTAATCCATAATTATTTGATCAAATATTGCCTTAAATCGTTCCTTTTGTCATTTCAGGTACTTTTGAGATGAATTCTGGAAAAGGAAGCATTTTGGACATTTTTGGAGCATAAAAGTGAAGAAAACGACAAAGTCTCAAAATATGCTGGAAAATGTACCTGACAGCGTCACGCTTTGACAACAAGGTGGATGATTTTTACACTAGACGCCCCAGAAAGATTTTGGAGAATTAACACGTGACGGCGTCACGTGTTACAAGATGTAGGTCGTCACGTTTTGTCACAAAGGGCGACGGCCCAGAAAAGATTAGAAGGGGACGGCGTCAGAAGTGGATCTGAGCAATCCGAATAGTGTTTTGGCGGCGAGGTGACGACGTCACACCCTATAAGGTGACACCGTCAGATTGTAAATTCTATATCTATTCGTCTAATTTTCATTCATTAGTGTGCAACTTTTGGGGAAGAAACCCTAGCTCGTTTTTCTACTGTATTTTTGAGGGTTCTCCACCCTTGAAACTTGGATGCTTAATTGAAGATAAGTCCTTTCCAAATCATTCAATGTGTCTATGTATTGTGTGATTATATCTTATGCTTGTCTTTCAATTAACATGCTAGGCTAGGTCTTTATTGTGTTTGCTTGGATCTAATGAAACCTAGCTATTGATTATATGTTGTTGGTTTGTTTGTGATTATTGTGGGTGGGTGAAGTCGATGTTAGGCTTAAGAAAACTGGCTAACCTCCTATACGGTAACTTGCTTGAACGTCTTAAGAAACATGAATCGGATGTGTACTACGATTATATGGTTGTATTTAATGCATGAGCGAATTCTAATGATCCCATGTTAGGAGCTTTTAGTCGGCTCGACATAGGAGTGAAGTAGGAGCTTATAGAGTTAGGGAAGATCATACACGGCCCTACGAATGGTTTAAAGGAATACAACCCGTCATCCACACAATTACAACAAACCAATTAACATGTAAAAGATAGCTAGGAAGTAAGGAAATCTAATTAAACACATATTTCTCTTATATAAGTTTCACAACCATTTACTTTTTCTTGTTATTTTATTTTAATTGCAAAAGTAGTTACTTGGGTTAGTTGACTAGCAACTAATTCCGTCCACTCTTCCAAAAACCGAGATTTTTTACTTGCTTTCATAAAACATAAAAATACAAAACGAATCATCCCTCAACCCTTAGACCTAATTAGAGTAGCTTTTCAAGCCTAACGACACTATTCCTCGAGAGAACGATCAATCCCCCGGTACTTGCCACTTCACTATACTACATCGGTCAGGTACACTGCCTGGTGGGGGTTGTAAGCTTCTCAAGATCCCTTGAGAGGTAAAACCTAAGTGCAAAGGTTGCAAAACCCACGCATCAGTATGCCAAACATTCAGCTCAATTCTAAATTTGTGAACAATATGACACCTGAGTGGGATAGATTCATCACTGCAGTGAAACTCAACAAAGGTTTGAGGGAAACCAACTACGAACAACTTTATGCCTACCTACAACAGCATGAGAAACATGCCATGTTTGATCGCTAACTCAGGGAAAGGTTTACTCTATCGACCTCCAGTGACCCTTTGGCTTTAGTTTCAGATGTTCATCCACTAATTCAATCCTCCGTGAATCAACCTCATCAAACTACAGCGTCATATCAGCACACAACTACGTCTAGTCAATCAGCTCCTCTACAACTTGACTTAGGATACTCTCACACTGACAAGAAGATTGATGAGTTAGCAAGTCAAGTTGCCTTACTAGCACAACAATTCAAAGCAACACTTCCTCAAACTAACAACTAACTTCGGGCATCATCTAATCCACGAAATTAAGCTACTGTGGAAGATGGAAGAGTAGTGGTACAAAATGTTCAAGGTCGACAGAACATGAATCAAAGGAATTTTGTTAGAGGAAATGTGGCAGTTGGCAATGGAGGAGTTCAGAACAAAATGGGGAATGGTATCAAGGACCTGGAAGGCAAGTCAAGTGCTACAACTGTGGTGGATTAGGACACTTTGCTAGGAACTGCAACCAGCCAAAGCGTCCTCAGAATGCTGATTACTTCAAGGACGTCATGTTACTGCTGCAAGCTCAGGAGAATGGTGCTGCACTGGATGATGAGGAAGCAATGTTCTTAGCAGTGGTTCAGGGGAATACATTTGATGCTGACGTGGATGATCAACCAGTTCAGGACTTGGCCCTTAACGATCCAAATATTTTCCATGCTGAAGACTGTGATGCCTTTTACTCCGATGTTGATGATGAACCCACTGCTCAAACCATCTTCATGGCAAATCTTTCGTCAGCAGTATCATCTCCACAACAATCTGGCCAATCCAACTCGTCTGTCATTTCTGAGGTCGTACAAATCGTCCTGTGGTATTTGGACTCAGGATGATCAAAACATATGACAGGGGATCGCTCACGGCTCCAGAATTTCGTGAAAAAGTTTATCGGGACAGTTAGATTCGGGAACGATCATTTTGGTGCAATTATGTGTTATGGAGATTATGTTTTTGGTGACAGCGTGATCTCAAGGGTTTATTATGTGGAAGGACTTGGGCATAATATATTTTTTATTGGTCAATTTTGTGACTTCGATCTCGAGGTTGCTTTCAGAAAACATACATGTTTCGTTAGAGAACTGGATGGTATTGACCTTCTGAAAGGTAGCCGTGGCACCAATCTTTACACCATCTCTATCGAAGACATGATGAAGTCCTCTCCAATCTGCTTGTTGTCTAAAGCATCAAAGAAAAAATCATGGTTATGGCATCGACGTTTAAACCATTTAAACTTTGGTACCATTAATGAACTCACTCGTAAAAATCTTGTTCGAGGCATGCCAAGACTTTAGTATGAAAAAGATCATTTGTGCTCCGCATGTCAACTGGGCAAAAGCAAGAAGTATGCTCACAAACCCAAAATTGTCAACACCAACATGGAAGTTCTTCACACCCTTCACATGGATCTATGCGGGCCCATAAGAGTGCAGAGTATAAATGGGAAGAAATATGTACTGGTGATAGTTGACGACTACTCACGATTTACATGGGTGAAGTTTTTGAGAGCCAAGGATGAGACTCCTGAAATCATCATCAAACTCATCAAGCAGCTGCAAGTATTACTCAACAAAACTGTCAGAATCATCAGAACAGACAATGAAACAGAGTTTGTTAATAAATGATGAGACGAAAAATGTTACGTTTTTAGGGGTCGGTTTGAGTCCTAATTCGTATGTTTTTGGTTTGGATTTCACCCAAAGTCGTTTCTTTTCTCATTTTAGGTACTTTTGAAGGGAAAATCGCAAAAGAAGCATTTTCGGGTGTTTTCGGAGTGAAAAAGTGCGGAAAACAACAAAAACTCAAAAGACCTTGAAGATTACTGAAGGTGACGCCGTCACACTCTACTAAGTGACGCCGTCAGGAACAAGTGAAGTCCAGAAGTGGAAAAAAGACTCGTGACGATCCAGAGAGTTCGTAGTGTAAATTGTGACGCCACACCGTCAACCAAGCCCGTCAAGATCTGTGAACAGCCAATTATGACTACGTAACAATGGCCGTCAGGAAAACCCTAATCGCCGAGCTGACGAGTCACCTATTGGGCTGACCTGTCAGGCCACGTTTTTCCTATATATATACAACTTTTTTCTTATTTTGGAATTTTGGAGTGAGAACTTTAGGTTAACCTATACGTGTTATTAGGACCTTAGAGGGGTATCTAACCAGCCTATAACTTGGCAGTTTAAACCAAGATGAATTCTTATCATACAATATGTCTATGTGTTTGTGATTATACTGGGTGTCTTTCTATTCAACATGCTAGGCTAATTTACTTTGGTTTGCTTAGATCTAATGAAACATAACGATTATTATCATGTGATGTGTATTGTTGTGGATCTGTTTTGGGTGATGTTTCTCCTACTGTATAGACTGAGAAACTGCTAACCTCTATAGCGGTACAAGCTTGACGTCTTAAAGAACGTAAGTCGTATGTCGTTAATCATTTATGAAAGTAGTATTCATGCATAGGTTGCTATCGGAGCTCATGATAGGATTCTTGACTATCCATAGAGGCTAGGTAGGAAGCTTATAGAACGAGATATCTCTAGGGGCAGGAATCTATGTTCAACTCACGCGGAGTTGATAAAACTCTTCGTCTGTGACTTAACGTACGACCTTGATGAGGGATGAGAGTGCTGTAATTCCTATACTAAACATTGTTCGTACACGCACAGCTCACCTG
>LBNU01036698.1:4312-22206 GCA_014162995.1 Artemisia annua | reverse complement strand
TTGGTTATCCCGGATCTCCAGACTTTCCCCAAGGACAACTAATGCGGGGATCGAGTCAAGCTAAGTGACTCGGTGACCAAAAACAAAGCGCTTCGTGGGAGGCACCCCATGCTTATCCATCTATGTTTTCTAGTTTCTAATAAGTAACAAGAGGAGGGCGACCACTTCCAATCTTGTGTTTGCCTGGTTGTTTGTGTTTGTGCACGATTTCCCCAATTCATGACGACTCTCGTGCTCTTGGTTCGTCTCATCTCCACTCGAGTCCCATGTATTGATGCTTGCTTGGAAATCAATATATCCAAAATCGTATTGACTAACGGTATCTTTGGCATACTTAATAAATGGCCTTAGATTTATTTTAGGATCACCCTTACCTTTTTAAACATTGAGGACAATGTTTATCTTTAGTCTGGGGGGGGGGGGTGAATCTTCGATTTGATTGACCTAGCACTTTCACCATTGCTGTTTAGTTACGCAACCCCGTTTTTCCTCAAAAAACCACAAAAAAATTGAAATTTTTTAAAAAAAAAAAATTCAAATAAAAAATGAGAAAAAAAATTAATTAAAAATTATGCAAAAATAGAATAAAAGTTTTGACACCATGTTTGACTTTCCTACTAGGTAAGAGTGAGAATAAAAATTTTAACTTGATCCGGGCGTGTTTAGCCCTAGCTTGTCTCTCTTAACCAAAATAATCTTAAAAAACGATTATGGCTAAGCATTCGCGGATCTCATTACTTGAGATTTTAAATTTGCGAAGAACGAGAAATGATAGAGTTTCTTTAGAAGTTAGATGCTAAGCATAGAGTAGTTGGATCTCTTTCAAGCTCATCGAGGGTACTCATGTTTTTTTTTTGTTCCCACAAAATTGTCTCACCCCATATCTTGTGTAATAATTAAAGATATTGCGGGTTTTGACGAAATTTAGTTCTTTATCTTCTTAAGAGAATCTTTGCTTGAAAAATTGGGTACACATCAAGGATACACGCCATTGTCTCGAGTTGTATTGTATTGTATTTCGTTGTATTGCGTAGTACGCATGTGGTTTCGGAGCTACCCTAAAGCCCGATATTCATAAGAGCTAAGGTGTTTGAGACTTCGTATTGAGATCGGACCTTGGATCCTACATTCTAACCTAAGCAGTTGGCGGTAGGTCTTGGATTGAAACCGTGAAGGTTCGGAGTTGAAAAGTTACTAAGGCAAGAAAAGAAAAGAAAAATGAAATGATGAGAAAAAGTATGAAGAAAAAGTGAAAAATCAAAAGAAAGAATAAGGATTTATGTTGAGATTTATGGATTCTGAGCTTAAGTGTTAAGACTAAAGTTGGTAGCACGTGAGGTGCATGCGAATGATCCTAGATCGGGCGCATGAGGTGCACGTGAAGGTACTCTCCAACTTATGTCTATTTTGATGTATTCCAAAGTCTTTGTATGTATCCAATATCCTTGATGTGGACCTCATTTTTCGAGCAAACCTTCTTAAGAGAAGATAACTAACTACTTAGCGTTGAGATTCTTGGTATCTTTATCGGACTAAAAACTATGAAACAAGATGCTTATGAAGAAATTCATTTCTCTCACAAAAATAAAATAATGAGATACAAAAATAGGAAAATAGGAGCAAGAGGTACACGAGTAACTTCCATGGGTAGCGTTAGCATGTAACTTGTGATTAAACAATGACCTCGTTTTTACGCTTAGTTTGGGAGCATGCGAAAAATCAGGGACGATGAATTTTATCCAATCGGTCACGACTCTGTGAGTAGTCTTCTTGCTCTATGACCCTTAATCGTTATTGAAAGATAATGAAAGTCAAGCACACCGTCATAAGCTAAAGTAGTGTAATATATGATGTACATAGTTAAAAATGGGAAAACCAGGGCGTTTTTGGGAATAAATGATTTCGTATCTCTCTTGAACATTTTGCTACTTTTCAAAGTTAGTAAAGAGAGGTGTGAAATTATTTATCTCTAAGGCGTGACGTGATTACATTGCGTGAGGACACGCAATACCTTAGTCTGGGGGATTTTGGTATGTGCTATTTCACATACCTTTTATTCACCATTTTCAGACTCTAAAAGACCAAAAACTAACGTTAAACGCCAAAGATATCGTGTTTTTGTGTTTGTGACTGTGCAGGAAAGGATATTGCAAAAACGACATCAAAATCAACCAAAAAGCCCTAAATGAGCACGAGATGTGGAAAAGAGTTTGAAAGACAAGCCAAAGATGAAATTTACTTAAGAAAAGCCCGTGATGACGAATTTATTTCTTAAAGGCTCAAGAAAATGAAAGAGACGCTTAATCGAAGTTTAAAGATAATTATCAAGATAAACTCCCCAAATTCGAGCAAGTGATCACTTTTAAGTCTTCAAAGACCTTTGGAAAGCACGTCAACACGCTACCTCAAGTTACAAGGACTTACGTTTAATTTTTAGAACGTTTAGTAGTGTTGTAATAGAAGTTATGTGTAGCTTTCATNCTAAAAATGTACCACGTAAGTCCTGTAACTTGAGATTTTGTACACGAAGGCAAAAAGGAAACTTCCTTAGCCCTTTAAATACCCCCTTATAGATTCATTTGTAAGGGAGTCGAGTCTAGTTTTAGTTTTTCATTAGTGTAAGGTTTTTTATTAATGCAATTTTTAATTTTCATGACTTAAACTTTTTCTTTCTAGCTTATTATCACGCATCTTAATCTTTCCATTTAATCTTTACACGCTTTCTTCTTAGATTCATAAGTGTTTTCTTGTAGTGTTTGTTATCAAATCGTTTGCTTATAAAAGCTTTTACATATTTCGCCACCTTTGCATGATTTTGGTTCGAAAAATATAAAAAAATATGGGATAGTGCTTGTTTTTGGGTCGTTAGCTTATTTACAAGCTTATTTGTTATTTAAACTAGTTCTCTACAAAGTCTTTATAAGTTTTTAGTAGTTTAGATTAATTGTTTCACGTTAAAAATTGTTCCAGCTTCACTTTCTTATATTTTGCGAGTATAACATTTAGGGTTTAGCGAGTATCAAGTTTTTTTTTCTTGGTTTTCTGCGAATATCATTCTCTTGTTGCGAGTATCATCTTGTTTTTGCGAGTAAGGTACATGTTCTTGCGAGTATGAAACCAGTTTTTGCGAGTATGGGCTATTAAATTGCGAGTATGGAAGTATAAGATTGCGAGTATATTTAATTTTCAGTTTTGCGAGTTTGGTCCATATTTTGCGAGTATCAAAGTGATTTTTGCGAGTAACAAAAATTTATTAGCGAGTAAGCTATAAATTGCTAGCGAGTTTCACCTTGGCTAGTATTTCTTGCGAGTTAGGAAGCAAAACTCTTGCGAGTTTCACTAATTTTTGCGAGTATTAATTTAGAAATTGCGAGTATTAAGATTTGTTGAATTGCGAGTATGGGTCTTGTTTACTAGTTTGCGAGTATCAAACAAAATTTTCATTGCAAGTATCAACCTTTGGTTCTTTGCGAGTTTGGAGTTTATCTTGTGTCAAAGTACGTTGTTTATTTACGAGTCTCATTTGTCCTTAACGCCGAGCTAGGCTTTTCATTTCTTCATCGTTTCGTCGAGTGAAGTTTTGTTTAGTTTAATCCTAAACGAAACTCTGCCGAATTTTATAAAAATCTTTTGAGTCTTTTTACATCATTGTTTTCTTTCTTTTTTAAATTAGTATAAGTCTTAGTACGTTAAATCTTTAAGCACTTATTTAGTTAAATTTTTCTTTTCGTTAATTAAATCTTAAAAACCAAAAATATTTTACCCTCTTCGTTATCTTTTCTTTTCTTTTTAATCTTAGTAACTAGTTAATTCTCAAGTTTACTTATCTTTAGTTTATCCTTTCTTTGTTTCTTTTACTTCTTTTATTTTAGTCCTTAATCGTTTTCGTTAATTAAAAAAATAAAACTCCAAAAATATTTTCCATTTCTTTTACTTGTAGTTTCATCAAGTTTAATGTTCACTTTTCTTGTTAATCCCTTTTCTCTTAAACACGTTTTCTTTTACATTATTGTTCTTAAGTTTTAAAAGTTTTTCGTAGTATAAACAAAACCAAACCAAATCTTTCAAACCTATTCACTTCACATAACTCACGGCTGAATTGACAAGATCCATTCAACCCTCGTTGGGACTACGACTCGAGGTTTAAGCTTCACCGCTTGAATCTACGACTATCAGGTGGTTACTAAGGTAACACCGGTATTGAAGACAAGACATCATGGACCCAGTGACGCACTGCACTTAACTTCCTAGCCACTCAAGTTCTCTTAAAAGGACTTGTTTCATTCTCACGGGGAACCCTGTGCAATGTATCGACCGCTCATTGCGAGCCATGTTGGTACCTAAACAGGAGACGCCTCCCTAGTCTCCAGGAGCAGATCAAAACACACTATTGAGTCTAGAGCCAAGAGATCATCCATAAATCTCGTTAGGACATAATTCCAATATGCTTGCTGGTTCATACACCGTGGAAAGTAAGAATATATATTTAGAGTCCTACGCATTGTCCTTGTGGTATTGCCAGAACATCTGAGTGATATATTTATTCACAATGACGATCGAAATCCTTTTAGAGCGAACATCTCTCAAGCTCTTGGTAGGTGACATGTGAGATCCGACTTGGATCAATGATCAAGTGACAACTGGAAAGCAACAATGGGGCGATTCAATCTTGAATCAAACTTGTTCCAGGATATCGATTGACGGATGCTTTTGTAAAACCTTTCAATGTGCTAATCTCCTTTCTTTCAAAGCACATTGATTGGATATTCTTTCTCAAAACAAAAGTATTTTTGATGGAAATGTGATTCAAAATTTACAAAACTCTCGTCGTGTCAAAAATGTTTATTAAGTGACACACGAGTGATTTATATAAATCATTTTCTCATCAATCAGTGAATATCAATTCACCGATTCACTCTATCGTGATGTCTGCTTTAAGACATTTTGGTAAGAGAACATGCTTAATATGATGATTCTGAAGTGGATTCTTTGGAAGATTCATTACTACAAGCTGGAAATTCCTGTCAAGGAGAGTCTTCTTGAAAAGGAGATTCTACCTGATCACAGGTCGGTTTTTCACAAAACCGGAGGGTAGTACGTCCTCGCAGAACGAATGACAAAGCCATATTTGTTCTCTATCTTTATTGCTAACTGTCTTTTTTCAGGATGTTCGGTCACCATATTGTAAATACAAGTATTGATTTGATAGAAATAAGATGAGAAATAGAGTTTGGTTGATTAGATCAAATATGAAGAATAAAAGTGCAAGAGTTTCCTTATGATATTGAAATAACCAACAAGTGTAAGATGATACATGATGTCCTATTTATAGGTGAAGAGCTAGGGCAACACTCCCTACTCTTCCCTTATCTAAAACGTATAGGCTTGTGGCCCATTGGACATGTAATGGACTTACACTTAAACATAAATAACTTAAGTAAATTTAGCAACCTATTACAATGACTGAAATAACCGAGACTTGACTAAACGTTGACAAACTTAGGTTCTAACAATCTCCCCCTAAGGATCGGTTGTGAAGGAGTGATGTTAGTCACGGTCATTTGAGGTTGCTTGACGTCTTTGTCTTTGGACTTTAGTTATGGCTTTCATAGCTTTAGACATCTTCAAAAAATGATTAGTAGAGGTGATTCATCGTTCTTAGTTCTTAACTATCTCCCCCAGATAGAATGGGTATTCTTTGTTCTTTATTGCTGATGAGATAGTGATCACATGATGTAGTACTCTGCCATTTGTCACTATCTTAGACTCCAGTGGATCTGCATCATTCCGACATGCTCATACACCTTTGACGTTTGAAACTTTCATATTTGTGAAGCTCTCTTTTCATATGTGAAGATTCTTTATGTTGACGTAGAATCCTTCTTTAGACGGTGTTGCACTTAAGATCGTTTGTCTTTATCACGTTGTAGATTCTTTTGGCATGGAATCCGTCTTTGACATTTTGTGTTGCTTTGATCTTTCATGAGAGCTTTGATGTTTGTTGAGATGTAAGTATGAGCATGTGGAAGCTGGTGTTCAGGATGGTGGTTGTACCTGCATTGAAACAGTTAGCAATAAAACATCCGGTACTTACAGGTTTGGAGTTAGAATTTGTCAACAGCATAGTGTGAAGACTCCTTCTAATCCTTACCAAGGCCGTTCCTAATCGGATACCCCCTAGAGGGCTTTCACAGACATGCATACGAACACCTACGATTAGGTGAGTCGCTAGGGATCACCCCACGACTGTAGACCGTTTGAAACCATCGAACACACTAAGCGTAATCCACAAGGAATCACCGAAGTGACCAGCTGTCGGGGCTGTTTGATGTTGACCCTGGCAGGATTTCCATTCAATCATTCAAGAAATACCTAAGTAAATCCCTCATAAACGTTCAAGGCAGATTGCTAAGATCTGCGAAGGACTCGATAATTTACACTTAGTGTCCAATGATGCAAGACACTTAGTGTAGAAGAATTTTGTGTTCCTAAGAGATCTTTTATGTTATCTCGTGGCTCTAGACTCGATAAGTGCACATTTGGTTTCCTATGCGGAGGCATGGAGTAGAGGGACTCCTGTTTCAATGTCAACCATCTCTAATAGACGATCGATAGATTACACTGGTTCCCCGTGAGAATGAAACAAACATCTTTTGAGAGATGCCTGAGTGGCTAAGAAGGTTTAGGTGCATTGCGTCACTGGGTCCATGACGTCTTTATCTTCAATACCGGTGTCGCCTTAGCAACATCCAGTAGCTTATGAATGTTTTCAGAAATTTGCATATGCGGGAAGAGTTGGCACTTTTTTAATTGATCCACTCTTAATAGACATATACCCGAGGGACACATTTACGTTGCTTAGTTAAAGGGATGCATTATCAGTTTTTAGGTGATAACTAGCCCTAATAACTAACTTGAAGTTGTTAACATTCCTAAAAGGAAGTTAGACCCGTCAAAGTAAACATCTAGAAAGAGTTTCTCGAAACGGTACTTTCTNTCTAGGAACTTGTTTTATAGTAAACCTGTCAAATCCTTGGATTAAGGATTTTGTTTTTTCGAGGTATTGGATCATGTTATCTTCTTTAGCTTCGTATTCGCCTGACACTTGATTGGCCACCAGTCGTGAATCTATGTTTGCTTCTAGGTTGCGTACACCCATTCGTGTTGCAATGCGTAGTCCTGCGATTAGGGCTTTAAAGGGATGCATTATCAGTTTTTAGGTGATAACTAGCCCTAATAACTAACTTGAAGTTGTTAACATTCCTAAAAGGAAGTTAGACCCGTCAAAGTAAACATCTAGAAAGAGTTTCTCGAAACGGTACTTTCTACTCGGATAAATCCTTTCGAGTACTAATATTTGTTGTTTCGTCAATTCGTGGGTCAATTCTGAGTCGAGCTCGCACAAGATAAGACTTTTGACATCATGTTTTAATCACTTTTCTTCTTCTCCCCCTCAAAAATAGCATATCAAATGTTGTTTTTGTAATCGTTTTGATTAAAATATGCCCTTTTGAGTCTTATGAGGAGAAATCAACAAGACTTTAAGATTTAAGAACGATGTTTGAAATCAAGTACTCCCCCTCAACAAGTGATTACTTATTGAGGTGTAATACTTCTCTTTTGAGCAGAATTTAGAAAATACTGAAAGGTTTGATTAATTCTACTCAAAAATAAGGGGCCTTCGCTCCTTATATTAGGATTGTGGCACTGAAGCATACCACAGGGTCCTTTAAATACAAAGTGCGGGTTGTACACTGTAATGTGTGCACAAGCCTTAATAATTACAAATCAAATCAAATGAATGAAAANTGTAATACTTCTCTTTTGAGCAGAATTTAGAAAATACTGAAAGGTTTGATTAATTCTACTCAAAAATAAGGGGCCTTCGCTCCTTATATTAGGATTGTGGCACTGAAGCATACCACAGGGTCCTTTAAATACAAAGTGCGGGTTGTACACTGTAATGTGTGCACAAGCCTTAATAATTACAAATCAAATCAAATGAATGAAAATATTGAAATTTTGGTACCGGAAGAATGTAAGCTTATGCATCAAAGACTGTGAACTGTGGATCTGGTCGTCTAAATATCAAGACCGGAAATGAAGGACGAATACCAATGTAGCTTTCCAACCTTCTGATCTGTTGACGATGGTACAGCCTCTCTTCAATGGTATGGACAAAGTTGCGTATCATTCTGCGTCCATTAGCTTTCCACCTTGTTTCACGACCTTCTTTTAACCTTTTCTTCTCATCATCTAACCTTTCTGCCTATCCATCACGAACTCTTAGAAGTGTCTCGTCACAAAACTTCGGAATTTCATCGAACCGCATAAGACAAAGTCGATTCTTCTTGTTGAGGTAGATGATTCCGAACGATGGTTGTTGCACGAGAGTATACTGTGATAGCTCTAGAATTCCTGGAAATATGAGCTGAGGTTTGGTGAGGTTGATGGTGTTCTGATAATTCTCCACGCCTAGTTGAAGATCTTCCACCCTTTCTTGAACTATAACTCGTCTGATGTAGAGCAGTAGAGACGCGATGAAGTTGTATTGAGTTTCCCTTGGGAAGTTAAGCATCTTTCCTTGAACCTTCTCCAAATACATGTCTTCAATGTCATTCAGGTTCAAATCTGGGAAGTCTGCTTCACAAAACTTGTACTTCTTCTTGTCTAGTCTCTTGACGACGATTTCCTTCATGAACGCGTAGTTGAATCTTTTCTCTTCCACAATCTCCATTATGGCAACGGTACGAAGCGGTTGCTTCACATTCTCACTGGACTTGAGATGTAGTCTGTGGATGTAGCCAAGCTTTCGTTTTTCCGGCCAGTGTTGAATACCGAGAAGAGCTTCTCTGTTGTATGTGACAACTGATTTGCAGTAGATTGGTGCGGACTCTTCAATGTCAGGTAGTTCATATTGGGCTGCTGGAATGGAAAGCATTAGTGAAGATGCATATCGTTCCTTTGATGTTTCGTGAGCGTGTTGGAGATATCGGAAGTCATTGTTGAAGAAGTGTCTGTAAGGGATCTTTGGTCTATCTGGAAAGCCTAGTAGAGGCAATGGTTTTGTCCAATCTGTGAAGTAAGGTGTATTCTTTTCTGTGTCGATATTTGATTCAGGGTTGAGCCAGTCGAATGAGCCGGATAATGCGCAGGCTATGTTTTCCATGTGGTAATCAAGTTCGCCTTTATTTCCTGACCTTTTCTTCAGAAATTCCGTAGCTTCACGGTTGATCCTTTTCAGTTCTGCTTTCGATAATCTTTCGACTTGAAGACCCGACATAACACTCTGAGTCATCTGCAAAGTATTACCAGGCAATGGTTCTTCAGTCTCTAGCGGTGGTTGTGCTTTAATCATCTCAGTCAACCAATCAGACTTAGGTGCTTCATCCACATCTAGCCATGAGAAGTGAGTAGTCTTTTGCTTTTGTTTCTTTGACTTTTAAGACTGCTTCTTCTCTTTTGTTTTTGTTGTAGACGATGGACCGGCTTGAAATTTAGGAATTTCTGATTCGGGTATTGCTGTTTCTGGTCCTTCCTGAGTGTCAACCGGTTGAAGCATGAATGGTTCCTCTGATTGTGTTGGACCGGAGCCGGATGCTGGAGCTTGTTGTTTGGAAGGAGGAGCCTTGGAAGTCTTTTGCAGCTGTTGTGAAGAAGATGGTCCTGTTGATTTCTTTGACTTCTTGCTTTTAGGATTAGAATCAGGATCATCATCTTTCCTTGGTCTTTTGTGCTTGCCGGCCGCTTCCTTGCATGATTATTTCGAGGCAATGGTTTGAAGTGCTTCGAACATCGTTGACTCTTCAAGAGTTTTGTCCTCCTTATTTCTTAGCTTTGCAGCTAACAGCGCTTGAAGTTGTTCAGTTGAGAGTTCATCTGGAGATGGAGGAGCCTTGATGCGTGGTTTTGTGACCTTACAACAGGTTTTACCTCTCGAGGGATCTCAAGAGGCTTACAACCCCACCAGGCAATGTACTTGACCGATGTAGTATAGGATAGTGGTAAGTACGGGGGATTGATCGTTCTCTCACAGGGAATAGTGTTCGTTAGGATAGAAAAGCTACTCTAATAGGTCTAAGGGTGGAAGGAAGATTCTTTTTGTATTTTTATATTTTTTTGAAAGCAATTAAAATCTCGGTTTTTAGAGGAAGGGCGGAATTAGTTGCTAGTCAACTAACCCAAGTTTACTACTTATGCAAATTAAAATAAAATAAATATCTAAACTATTGTGGTTGTGAAAACAATATGGAGAAAATTGTGTTTACTTAGATTTCATTACTCCCTAACTATCTTTTACCGGTTAATTGATATGTGTGTTACTTGTGTGGATGAAGGGTGTATTCCTAATAACTCATGGAGTGGCATACATATCTCTCCAATTCTATGAGCTCTTATCTCCTCCTTTGCCATGCACGGCACAACCATAGGGATTGTAAACAGTGGCTCATGCGTTAAATACTACCTTAATAGCCTAGTATGCCTTGGCTACATGTTTCCCAAGACGTTCAAGCACGTTACCATAAAGGAGGTTGGCTAGTTTTCTTGAGCCTAACATTGATGGAACAATCATCCCAACAAACAACAACACATCAATTAACCAATAATTAATAGTTAGGTTTCATTAGATCTAAGCAAACACAAGAGACTTTAGCTACACATGTTAATTAAAAGACAAGCAAAAGAGATAATCAACCAACACATAGACATATTGATTGAATTGAAGTAAAGACTTATCTTTAATTAAGCATGAGGGTTCCAAGGGTTGGAAACCCTAAAAAGTACAGAAAATTCGTCTAGGGTTTGGTGCCAAAAGTTCTCCACACAGTTCCACACTAATGAATGAAAAATAGAAAACTATATATTGACTTTTACACTCTGACGGCGTCAGGTTATAGGGTCTGACGTCGTCAACCCGCCGCCATAAGGTTTCTCGGATGGCCTAGATCCACTTCTGACGCCGTCACCCTTTGTTGCCTTCTGGGCCGTCACTCTTTAAAACATAACCTGACGGCCTACACCTATTAACACCTGACAGCGTCAGGTGTAAAATTCCCAAATCTTTCTGGCCCGTCATTTGATAATTGGTTTCCACTCTTTTTCAAGGCTTGCTGACAGCGTCACCTTGTGACTCTGACACCGTCAGGTTGTAAATCCAGCTTCTTTTGAGACTTTGTGGTTTTTTTCACTTTTATGCTCCAAAAACGTCCAAATATGCATGTTTTCCAGAATTCCTCTCAAAAGTACCTAAAATGACAAAAGGAACGATTTAGGGCAATATTTGATCACATTTATATGAATTAGGGCTTAAATGACCCCCTAAAAGCGTAACACTTTTCGTCTCATCAAATACCCTTACACTTGGGATTTGCTTGTCCTCAAGCAAATAAGCTTTTATTCCAATCAAAATATGAGTTAGGGGTCATTTAACACGAATATAAAAGTAATTACAACAAATAGTTACTAGACCCTAATCATAACAAGCACGGAAATCTTACACTAGCACCTCACAAATAGTGTTTGGATTCTCTCATCTCTCAAATGTCATAGAATTATATCTCATAAAAGAAAACGGAAAATAATACTCACTACCTGTCATAGCAAATAGATTACCATAGGCTTGGGAGAGGATCAATTACTCCTCCACTAGGCGTAAGCACCTAAGATAAACTATCAAAGAGGGCTTTCCAAAGGGTTGTAACGTAAGGTGTAGGGATATGATAAACACGGTTTGGTTGGAATAAAGGGTATTTTAATGGTGGAAAGTTAATTATCATGATCAAATACATGCACTCTACATCGTTGCTTAAGCCAAGACTCGACTCAATCTTAAACTAAAAATGAAATAACAAAAACTAAAAAGAAACATAAAAGGAAACGGGATGGTAGTCCGTATGTTTTTCTCTTTTCTTTTTCATATTTTTTTGTATTTTTATTGATTTTTTGATTTTTTTTCATACACTCTTGCCCTACCATCCAAAACAATACATCATAGGGGAGTTGCATTCCCCTTACACTTGAATCTTTACATAACTTTACAATTACTATTCTAATGACTCGAATTAAGATAATTGAAAAACTTGGAGTAGTTTTAAAATGTTTAGCACATATGGGGGTAATAATGTCGTTCTTCCCCATTAATCCATTACACTAGTACATTACCCATGAGTCCCAATCGTCCCAAAACAATATGTACAAGGATATGACTTGACTTAGCAACCATGTAATTGACTAGATAATTAACTAAGGGTTTAACACAAATGTTGTCACAATAATGCACCAAAGGTGGGTGCATACAAGGTAGGCTAAGGCGATTTGGGTGTACATTTAGTGGGGTGTAAACAAATTCTCACTTTGAGTAAGATGCTCAAAGATCGAAACGAAAGGATAGGCTCGGAAGGGTGTACTAGGGGTATCGTGTACCAAAAATGGATAATTTAAAATTGGCGCTAAAATTGCCCTAACAAATATTTCTCTTGGTTTTATTACAAATTTTCCCCCCTTACACTTAAACCGAACATTGTCCCCAATGTTCAAATAGAAGATGTAAAAGTAAATAAAATGAAAGAATGAAATCAAATACTCCCCTGAATCGTTTGATGTGGATAATGAGGTAACATGGTTAGATCTTCTTCCAAGAAAGACGAACGTTCAAAGCTTCCCTTCCAAAATAATAGACGCCTTCTTGTCCAAAATAACCTGTTAACCTGAAAAAGATAAAGGCCAACCTCGCATAAAATCGGCGGTAAATATACATAATAGGATATAATGCTTGTGGAATGAATATTTTTGCAGAATTACTGGAGATTATAAGTTAAAGAATTGACAAAACTTTTTAGGTTCCGGAAGAAATACAAAACTTTCAAAAATTACAGAAAATTTTTACCTGACGCCGTCAGGTGTTATGCCTGACGCCGTCAGAATGATCTGACAGAATTCTCATGTTAAGTTTCCAGAAAAAAATCGGGAAAAACTAGATCTTACATCCTGGAATTCCTGCAAAAATTCATTATGACTCGATACAAGCATTTGACTAAAAAAAATACTAATATGTATGTTAATTTACATTGTTATGATTCATGTTCATTCGTTCTTTATAAACCGATTTAGATTTCCCTTACACTTAGCTTTTGCAAAATACCTTTATATGTAGTTAAGACGAAGTTAAAAACAAGATAAAGCATTTTCACAATTTAGTTTGAAGCATGAATCAACAACAAGAAATATAACTTGCATACGGAAACAAATAAAATCAAATAAACAAACAAACAAACACAAAGCATGGGTTGCCTCCCAAGAAGCGCTTTTCTTTATTAACGAGTCTTGTAGCTAGACTCAAAGTCACCGTACATTACGTGACTTCATCGTTGAAGGTTATGTCTTCCTCATTGATCATTTCGTTACCACTCTCTTGATAATGTTTAACTCGTTGTATATTCACAGTGAATTCCCTATCCTCATCATCAACTAACACAACGGCCCCGGTTTTAGAAGAGCTCTTTACAGTGAAAGGTCCATACCACCTAGATTTAAGTTTTCCTGGAAATAGTCTTAAGCGAGAGTTATATAATAGTACTTTGTCTCCTTCTGAAAATTCCTTAGGTCTCTTAATTCGTTGGTCATGCCATCTTTTAGCCCTTTCTTTATATGTGATAGAAGATTCATAGGCCTCTAATCTCAATTCGTCGAGGTCTTGTAGTTGAAGGAATCTATTTGTCCCTGCGACCGTATAATCCATATTTCAAGCCTTAAGTGCCCAGTATGCCTTGTGTTCCAGTTCTACTGGAAGATGACATGCCTTGCCGTACACCATACGGAACGGGGTAGTCTCGATTGGTGTCTTATAGGCAGTGCGAAATGCCCACAAAGCTTCATCGAGCTTAAAAGACCAATCCTTTCTATTTTGGTGGACTGTTTTCTCTAATATTCTTTTTATAGCTCTATTAATATTTTCGACTTGACCGTTGGTGTGCGGATGATAAGCGGTGGAGAACCGATGAGAGACTCCATATCTTTTCATGACCTTCTCCATTTGCGAGTTGCAAAAATGGGTTCCCATGTCACTAATAAGAGCCTTCGGAATTCCGAACCTAGCGAACAATTTCTTTAAGAAATGAATGACTACCCACATTGAAACATAATCAATGGCCACCAAGATATATTCATTTCCCCCCGAAGATGGAAAGGGTCCCATGAAATCGATCCCCCAAACGTCGAAAACTTCGAACACTTGTATATAATTCTGAGGGGCCTTGTCTCTCCTAGAGATGTTCCCAGCTCTTTGGCATGCGTCACATGCTTCTATCATCAACCTCACGTCACGAAACACTGTAGGCTAATAGAATCTCGCGTCAAAGACTTTTCGTGCAGTGGTGCTTATTCCGTGATGTCCCCCAGATGGGCCTGCATGACATTCCTTCATTATCTTTATAGCCTCCTTCTCAGAGACGCAACGCCTGAAAACCTGATCGGGGCATCTTCGGAATAGGAAGGGTTTGTCCCAAAAGTAGTACTTTAATTGATTTAAGAACCTCTTCTTTTCCTGTTTGCCCATGTGCTCAGGGATGACCTTGCTTGCCAGGTAGTTAGCATAGTCTTCATACCATGGTTCGGAATCGTTTATTAACATGAGCTGCTCTTCAGGAAATGTTTCCCGAATTTCGCTCTTA
This sequence comes from Artemisia annua, assembly GCA_014162995.1. NCBI lineage: Eukaryota > Viridiplantae > Streptophyta > Magnoliopsida > Asterales > Asteraceae > Artemisia > Artemisia annua. The sequence continues at coordinate 7,537 of LBNU01036698.1, read as the reverse complement.
TCTGCCTCAGCAAGACTGGGGTTTTCAAGTCGAGAAAGGTAATCGGCCGCAAGATTTTCTACTCCTGTCTTATCACGAATTTCCACATCGAATTCTTGCAATAGCACGATCCAGCGAATTAATCGGGGTTTAGCATCTTGTTTGGTGAAGAGGTATCGAAGAGCTGAATGATCCGTGAAGACCACTGTTTTAGAGAGAACAAGATATTGACGAAACTTGTCAAAAGCGAACACCACAGCCAACAGTTCCTTCTCGGTGGTGGTGTAGTTTTCCTGAGCAGGATTCATGGTCTTACTAGCGCAGTATATTGGCTGGAAATGCTTGTTAATCCTTTGGCCTAATACTGCTCCAACAGCATAGTCACTAGCATTGCACATGATTTCGAAGGGTAGTGTTGAATCTATATAACCTTGATAGATCTTGTAGCTCTCGTTGATCGTTAGCAGTGTCTATGTAATCACAAACACTCTAATAGAGAATCTCCAAAGCTTGTACTCTAATGCGGAAACCAATTACAAGCATAAACAATAAATACTAAGAACGCTTAATCCTCTATGGATTATATATTGAAAACTTGTAAACTCGTTCGTTTTATAAAACATAAACTTGTGTTCCTTTTATAGACAAGGAACCCTAACCTAAACTGTTTCCCAAGAAACGTATCTTCTATAAACTTTAAATAATATGCATTATCTTTTCCTAATATAACTCATGCATATCCTAACTACATTACATAATACGCGGTTTTACTAAGTCCGCAGAAACTAAACATGCTGATACACAGTCTTCAGCAGTATCTCTTATTCAGCAGAATCTGGTCTTCAGCAGATTCCCTTCAGCAGTAACCATCAGTAGATTCCACACTTAGCAGAATTCCCAACAATCCTCCCCTAATCTTGAAGTTGACCTGGGTTAAGTTCAAGATTTCTTGATAGATCATGAAGACAGCATAAGCCTAGAGGATTGACTTCAAACATCAGCAGCAAAGAACCAAAACTGAACATCTCTATGATGAAAGACTTGAAATACCAGATCTTTGCAGCAACACTTGTCAGCAGATACATCAAAACATGATAAGTTTCAGACTATTCTCATCACATCCAGGTGTGTTAACTCCTGTGAGAGGTGAATCATTGAAAATAATGGATTTGATGTCTCTTTACCAATAGCCATCACTACTGGAGTAGCCAAATGTTTAAGTTCGAAAACTATGGTACACTGATAACCATATGATTTTTAGTAAATCATCAACTATAAACGGATTTGAGTTGTCTTTACCTATAGCGTACCATTTGCTACAGGACTAGCCAATTCTTAAAGGAAACATCCTGGTGAATTATAACCAATATGATTTCCACAGCCTTTACCATAAAGCCATATACTCATGGGGCTAGTCAACTCTTAGGATTGTCATTGAAAGATCCATTGTTGAATTGATGACCATTTCAATATCAGTAATTAAGCATGGGTGATTGAGTACTATGATTTTTGGCAACCATGACCAGCCATCAAACATTTTGATTAGTCTTTTACCCAAAGAAGTATTTGACTAGCCAATCTTTGCAGTGGACGGAAAATACATCCCTGTTTAGTATTGTGGAAAAGCGCGCGTCAGGCCGAAGGGGGGGGGCTGGTGGTGAAAAAAGTTTGAAATGAGTTGATCACTATAGAATAGGATGTTCCAACGTGATTGATAGTGATACACTATAAGAAAACCTTAATGTAATTCCTCCGTGACCTAGTCAGTGCCAACATAAAACAAATCATGTCTAATAATCTCATATTTTAGACCTTAAACTGCATTTTTTTCAGTTAAAATTATTTTTATCCATTATGATATGATACTACATCCGAAAAAATTCAATTACAACTTTAATTTATGGTTAAACATGTTATGTTTTCATCATATACAGACACAAAGTAAGAAAAAAAAATAAAAAAAAACAAAAAAAAAAAAAAAAAAAATATAAATATTGTCACGACTTGCATTTATATTTCTATCCTTCAACGAATAAATTAATCTTGATATTGTAAAAAATGGAGTCTTGTAAATCTTTTGAAGAATTATACAATAAGTCTTAAGGAATGGATAGCATAGATTTTAGGCACAATTATGTTGTAGTGAACTTTCTTGAATAATTTCACATTTATATTCTTTTTCCTTTCTCACATTTTACAACCATTTATCACATAAAATTTTTTTCTCTTTTATGATAAAACTTTTAAAATCAATTTTCTTTTATTGAAAATTTAAAAAAAGTTTGAGAATCCCAGAAACGAGAACCCTCTTATCAAGTTATAATAAAAATGTGTTTCTGTTAACTGAAATTTGTCTTGATGCCTTAATTACGCAACCATCAATTTTTGGGTGCAATATTAATAAGCATTAAACCTAAAGATTAGGTTTAAACTCTCCTTCATCAATTTTATTTTAATTAAGAAGATTACCAGTACAATAATTAAAGCATCCTATTTTTTTTTTTTTTTTTCTTTTTTTTTTTTTTTTTTCTTTTTCAACCAATTATTTGACTTGCTACTATTAACGTATTAACACCCAAGTCAATTTATCAAAATCGTCAAACTCTTACCCAATAGCCCCCAATCCTTATCCCATCACAAAGTGCTGTCATTCCAATTATTTTAGTGTTAATTGAATATATAACCAACACATTTAAGTGTTGCTTTGCTAAGCAAATCCAATTTTCTTATTTACAATATCACAATTCACTTCAGATTCAATCACCCTTAGCATGATCAAAAGCCATACGAATACTTCCCCGAATAAACTAGAAACAATTCTGAAAAAAATCTGACAATAACAAATGAATTGTGGTAAAATGACTCGCTTCTTACCCACCAATCCTAAAAAACTGGCTATAGTAGTAGGTTGATATTTTCATAACTAGCGAATGCCAATCATTTTGAGAAACAAAACTAATTTTTTCTTAACCCAAATGACTATTTCTACTTTTTTTCCTATCCTTGATATAAATGGAATCAGCGTACTTGGAGTCTAGTAGAAAGTATTTACACTTAGTTAGAAATTATTAGCAAGTTAGCCGTACATAATCAACAATATCGGTAAGTAGTAGAAGTAAAGTAATGTAATCGAATGTTTCTTGTTATGTATAGTTACAATATCTCGTGTCACAAAGCAAGTGTAAGTTGATTTTTGAAGTATTTACTTAAACTTGGGTAATTATTTATTTATTTTATTTTGGATTA
>LBNU01036695.1:0-15863 GCA_014162995.1 Artemisia annua | reverse complement strand
TTAGGTTTCATTAGATCTAAGCAAACACAAAGAAAATGTAGCCTAGCATGTTAAACAAAAGACAAGAACAAGATAGAATCAAACAACACATAGACATATTGAATGATTAATTGATTACTTATCTTCAATGTAACATGAGAGATCCAAGGGTATAAAACCCTTAAAAATGCTGCAAAAATCGTCTAGGGTTTCTCTCTAAAAAGTTCCACAGGAATGACTAAAAATTATGCGAATATATATAGAAAAACAGATCTGACGGCGTCACGTTGTGATCTTGACGCCGTCACCTTGCCATGGTTAGGGTTTCTTGATAGCCTTCTTGACGCCGTCCCCCTTTAAGCTCCAAAATTGTGTTCTGGCCCGTCAAGGCTTGACGCCGTCAAGCATGGTCTTGACGCCGTCTGGAGTACTGTTCCAGCAGAGTTTGACACTTTGTCGAATTCTTCACTTTTATGCTCCAAAATTGTCCAAAATGCTTCCTTTTCCAGAATTTCTCTCCAAAGTACCTAAAATGACAAAAGGAACGATTTAGGGCGATATTTGATCAAATAAATACGATTTAGGGCTTAAATGACCCCCAAAAAGCGGTACAGTTTTCGCCTCATCAAATACCCTTACACTTGAGATTTGCTTGTCCTCAAGCAAATGCGCTTTTATTCTAATCAAAATACAAGTTAGGGTTCATTTAACGCTAATATAAAAGTAATTACAACAAATAATCGTTCCACTTCAATCATAATAAGCACGGAGATTACATACTAGCACCTCACAAGTAGTGTTTAGATACTCACATCTCTCAGGTGTCATAGAATTATATCTCATAAATGAAAACGGAAAATATCTCTCACTACCTGTCATAGCAAATAGATTACCATAGGCTTGGGAAAGGATCGAAAACCTTCTTCACTCGGCGTATGCACCTAAGATAAACTATCAAAGAGGACTTTACAAAAGGGTTGTAATGAGGTGTAGGGATATGATAAACACGGTTTTGTTGGAAAAGGGATATTTTACTGATGGCGAGTTAAAGATCTTGATTAATTATATGTACAATATGGCGTTGCTAAGCCAAGACTAGACTCGACTAACGCTAATCAAAAACTAATAAAACATAAAATAAACATAAAAGGAAATGGGATGGTATTCCGTATGTTTTTTCTACTTTTCTTTTTCTCATTTTTTTTGTATTTTTCTTGATTTTTCGATTTTTTTTTGCATACATTGTTGCCTTACCATCCAAAATAATACATCACAGGGGCCTCGGTTCTCCCCTTACACTTGCACTTTTACATACTTTACAATTATCTATTCTAAAGACTCGAATTAAGATAATCGAAACACTTGGAGTACTTTTAAAATATTTACCACATATGGGGGTAGTAATGTTGTTCTTCCCCATTACTCCATTACACTAGTACTTTACCCATGAGTCCTAATCATCCCAAAACAATATGTACAAGGATATGACTCGACTTAGCAACCATGTAATCAGTTAGATAATTAACTAAGGGTTTAAACAAATGTTGTCACAATAATGCACTAAAGATGAGTGCATACAAGGTAGGCTAAGGCGATTTGGGTGTACATTTAAGTGGGGTGTAACAAATTCTTCCTTTAAGTAAAATGCTTAAGTTAGAAACGAAAAGGATAGGCTCGGAGGGGTGTACTAGGGGTATCGTGTACTAAAAATGAGTACACCGCTAAGGGTGTGGGAGAATTACTTGACCGATGAAGTCAAAGTAATTATAACAAAAACACATGTGTAAAACAATGGGTTAATCCTAATGCCTCTTATCATGTAGTAAATCTAACTACACGAATGTAGTCTCACTTGTGGATTCGGGATGGTCCTAACGCAAGTTCTAGAATCTAAGTGCTACCGGTACACACATCATAGCATTAAAGATGAATGCTTTTCCTACCAATTCTAGGGGCGAACCTTACATATTTGGGGTGGAAAATTTTTTAGTGGTACGGTTTTTGTGCTAGTCATATAACTCCTATCCATGAGACGCTCATTAAGACCAAAGTTTCACTCCTAAATGTTGTAAAAAATTTTAAATTTGGCACTAAAATTTCCCTAACAGGTATTTATCTCAGTTTTATTACACATCTACCATTAAACAAACAAAAATCAAGCGTAATTGCATTCTCTAAGGTATCGTAATTTACCCCCCCCCCCTTACACTTAAGATGAACATTGTCCCCAATGTTCAAATAATAAGATGTAAAAGTAAATAAGGTAAAAGAATGAAATCAAATACTCCCCTGATTCGCTCGGTAGATAAAGGGGTAACATGGTTAGATCTTCTTCCAAGAAAATGAACACTCAAAGCTTCCCTTCCGAAATATAAATCATCTTCTTGTCCAAAATAACCTGTTAAACCTGAGAAAACAAACACGAAAACCTGCATAACATCGGCGGGATAAATCTGTATAAGGATATAATGCTTGTGGAATGAATATTTTGCAGATTCCTGGAGTTTATAAGTTAGAGATTTTATAAAGCATTTTATGATTCCGGAAGAAAAACAAAACTTTCAAAAATTCCAGAAAACTGAACCTGACGCCGTCAGCCTGGGGCTTGACGCCGTCAGAAGTGATCTGACAGATTTCTCATGTTAAGTTTCCGGAAAATTTCTGGAAAAACTCAATTCTTACTTCCTGGAAATCCTGCAAAATATCATTATGACTCGATACAAGCATTTGACTCAAACAATTACTAATATGTATGTCAATTTAATATTGTTATGATTCATGTTCATTTGTTCTTATAAACCGATTTAGATTTCCCTTACACTTATCTTTTGCAAAATACCTTTATATGTAGTTAAGACGAAGTTAAAAACAAAATAAAGCATTTTCACAATTTAGTTTGAAGCATGAATCAATAACAATAAAAATAAAACATACATACGGAAGCAAATAAAATCAAACAAACAAACAAATAAACACACAAAGCTTGGGTTGCCTCCCAAGAAGCGCTTTTCTTTATTAACGAGTCTTGTAGCTAGACTCAAAGTCACGGTATCTATTATGTGACTCCATCATTGGTCACATCCTCTAGGTCATCCTCGGGCTTAGTCTTATATTCCGGACCTAGTTGCAAGCATTCTTTGTAGAACCCAAATATCCTACTCATGACATAGTCTACTCCTCTACTTCTATCCTTGTCATTCCTATAGTAGACCGCTTGCTTGTGCTCCTTCTCGATGTTTGACAAGAGTCGGTATTGCTCTATCTTATAAGGCATTTGGTAAGCTATATCATCGGTCTCGTCCCTGAATCTAACTATCCCTAGAGATGGGTCATAATTCATTTTAGAGGCCTCAACAAACGGCTTTCCAAAAACTACTTGAGTTAAGCATGTGTCAACTACCGGACGAATATCCTCAACGATCACGAAGTCGGTGACGTAGGTGAAATTCCCTATATAGACATGTAGTCCCCTAACTCTACCTACAAAATTGCTTATCCACCCCGTGCTATGAAATGTTCTAAGTCCCAGTTGCTTTTTCATTATTAGATTGTAGTGGGCTCAAGTCATGACGTTTATCGGAGACTTAAGATCTATGAAGCCTTCCAAACATGCAAGTTACCTATATTGCATGGTATGTTGATGTTGGAAGGGTCACCGGTTTTGATGATTGGGTTACCTAAGGAGTATGGTGCTTCGGGGTCATTGAATAAATTCTTATGGTACGCCCGTTCTTCCTTAGTGGGTAACCTATTGAAGTAGTCCTCTTCATTATCTACTTCTTCTACTTCACTTATCTTAATTTTCTTATCAACCACAGCTTCCTTAACCTCATTCTCATTTGTCTCAACTTCCTCCTTTTGTTCACTATCTATTTCATTCTTAGGGATTGGCTTAATAGTGACAACATTAACGAAGTGGACTTGTTTGGATGAACAAGGGTCCTTGACTTGGGGTCCGCTATTTGTGTTCCTAGCGTCCTTATGTGGAGGTGACAGCACTTGGTTGTTGAGGGCCTTCAATAAGTTGTCAATCTTATTGGTCATCTCTAGTTGTTGTTGATTAAATTCGGATGTGAATTTAGCTATACGAGCTTCTTGAGATGCCATAAAATTGAACATCAATCCTTCAAAGTTATTGGTACTACCATAGTTATTGGAAGGATTGTTGTTGACGGTACGGGTTCAGTATGGACCGTTGGGTTAAAAACGATTGGGTGGGTTGGAAGAATTGGTTTGGGGCCCGTTTTGGTTTGGCTTCCACCTAAGGTTTGGGTGATTTTTCCAAGATGGGTGATGCGTGGTTTTGTGACCTTACAACAGGTTTTACCTCTCGAGGGATCTCAAGAGGCTTACAACCCCACCAGGCAGTGTACCTGACCGATGTAGTATAGGATAGTGGTAAGTACGGGGGATTGATCGTTCTCTCACAGGGAATAGTGTTCGTTAGGATAGAAGAGCTACTCTAATAGGCCTAAGGGTGGAAGGAAGATTCTTTTTGTATTTTTATATTTTTATGAAAGCAAGTAATATCTCGGTTTTGGAAGAAGGGCGGAATTAGTTGCTAGTCAACTAACCCAAGTTTACTACTTTTGCAAATTAAAAATAAAATAAATATCTAAACTATTATGGTTGTGAAAACAATATGGAGAAAATTGTGTTTACTTAGATTTCATTACTCCTTAACTATCTTTTACCGGTTAATTGATATGTATGTTACTTGTGTGGATGAAGGGTGTATTCCTAATAACTCATGGAGTGGCATACATATCTCTCCAATTCTATGAGCTCTTATCTCGCCCTATGCCATGCACGGCACAACCATAGGGGTTGTAAACAGTGGCTCATGCGTTAAATACTACCTTAATAGCCTAGTATGCCTTGGCTACATGTTTCCCAAGACGTTCAAGCACGTTACCATAAAGGAGGTTGGCCAGTTTTCTTGAGCCTAACATTGATGGAACAATCATCCCAACAAACAACAACACACACCAATTAACCAATAATTAATAGTTAGGTTTCATTAGATCTAAGCAAACACTAGAGAATTTAGCTACACATGTTAATTAAAAGACAAGCAAAAGAGATAATCAACCAACACATAGACATATTGATTGAATTAAAGTGAAGACTTATCTTTAATTAAGCATGAGGGTTCCAAGGGTTGGAAACCCTAAAAAGTACAGAAAATTCGTCTTTAGGGTTTGCCCTAAAAGTTCTCCACAAAGTTCCACACTAATGAATGAAAATTAGAAAACTATATATAGATTTTACACTCTGACGGCGTCAGGTTATAAGGGCTGACGCCGTCAGCTCGCCGCCATTAGGTTTCTCGGATGGCCTAGATCCACTTCTGACGCCGTCACCTTATAAAACCTTCTGGGCCGTCACTCTTTAAAATATAACCTGACGGCCTACTTTTCCTAACACCTGACGGCGTCAGGTGTTAATTCCAAAATTTCCTCTGGCCCGTCATTTGAAAATTGGATTCCACTCTTTTGTCAAGGCTTTCTGACGGCGTCACCTTGTGACTTCTGACGCCGTCAGGTTGTAAATCTTCATCTTTTGAGACTTTGTCGTTTTCTTCACTTTTATGCTCCAAAAACGTCCGAATATGCATGTTTTCCAGAATTCCTCTCAAAAGTACCTAAAATGACAAAAGGAACGATTTAGGGCAATATTTGATCACATTTATACGAATTAGGGCTTAAATGACCCCCTAAAAGCGTAACACTTTTCGTCTCATCAAATACCCTTACACTTGAGATTTGCTTGTCCTCAAGCAAATGAGCTTTTATTCCAATCAAAATATGAGTTAGGGGTCATTTAACACGAATATAAAAGTAATTACAACAAATAGTTATTAGACCCTAATCATAACAAGCACGGAAATCATACACTAGCACCTCACAAATAGTGTTTGGATTCTCACATCTCTCAAATGTCATAAAGTTTATATCTCATAAATGGAAACGGAAAATAACACTCACTACCTGTCATAGCAAATAGATTACCATAGGCTTGGGAAAGGATCAATTACTCCTCCACTAGGCGTAAGCACCTAAGATAAACTATCAAAGAGGGCTTTATAAAGGGTTGTAACGTAAGGTGTAGGGATATGATAACACGGTTTGGTTGGAATAAAGGGTATTTTAGTGGTGGCGAGTTAATTATCATGATCAAATACATGCACTCTACATCGTTGCTTAAGTCAAGACTCGACTCAATCTTAGTCTAAAAATGAAATAACAAAAACTAAAAAGGAACATAAAAGGAAACGGGATGGTAGTCCGTATGTTTTTCTTCTTTCTTTTTCATATTTTTTTGTATTTTTCTTGATTTTTCGATTTTTTTTTCATACACTCTTGCCCTACCATCCAAAATAATACATCATAGGGGATTTGCATTCCCCTTACACTTGAATCTTTACATAACTTTACAATCACTATTCTAATGACTCGAATTAAGATAATCGAAAAACTTGGAGTACTTTTAAAATATTTAGCACGTATGGGGGTAATAATGTTGTTCTTCCCCATTACTTCATTACACTAGTACTTTACCCATGAGTCCCAATCGTCCCAAAACAATATGTACAAGGATATGACTTAACTTAGCAACCATGTAATTGACCGGATAATTAACTAAGGGTTTAACAAATGTTTTCACAATAATGCACCAAAGGTGGGTGCATACAAGGTAGGCTAAGGCGATTTGGGTGTACATTTAGTGGGGTGTAAACAAATTCTCACTTTGAGTAAGATGCTCAAAGGTCGAAACGAAAGGATAGGCTCGGAGGGGTGTACTAGGGGTATCGTGTACCAAAAATGGATACAACGCAAAGGGTGTGGGAGAATTACTTGACCAATGAAGTCAATGTAATTATAACAAATATACGGGTGTAAAACAATGGGTTAATCCTAATGCCTCTTATCATGTAGTAAATCTTAACTACACGAATGTAGTCTCACTTGTGGATTTGAGATGGTCCTAACGCAAGTTCTAGAATCTAAATACTACCGGTACTCACATCATAGCACCAAAGATGGATGCTTTTCCTACCAATTCTAGGGGCGAACCTCACATATTTGGGGTGGAAAATTTTTTAGTGGTACGGTTTTGTGCTAGTCATACAATTTCCTATCCATGAGACGCTCATTAAGATCAAGGTTTCACTTCTAAATGTTGTAAAAAATTTTAAATTGGCGCTAAAATTGCCCTAACAAACATTTCTCTTGGTTTTATTACAAATTTACTATCAAACAAAGCAAAACATCAAGCATAAGTATATTCTCAACGGTGCTTTCATTTACCCCCCTTACACTTAAACCGAACATTGTCCCCAATGTTCAAATAAAAGACGTAAAAGTAAATAAGATGAAAGAATGAAATCAAATACTCCCCTGAATCGTTTGTTGTGGATAATGATGTAACATGGTTAGATCTTCTTCCAAGATAGACGAACGTTCAAAGCTTCCCTTCCAAAATAATAAACGTCTTCTTGTCCAAAATAACCTGTTAACCTGAAAAAGATAAAGGCCAACCTCGCGTAAAATCGGCGGTAAAATCTACATAATAAGATATAATGCTTGTGGAATGAATATTTTGCAGAATTCCTGGAGATTATAAGTTAAAGAATTGACAAAACTTTTTAGGTTTCCGGAAAAATACAAAACTTTCAAAAATTGCAGAAAATTATAACCTGACGCCGTCAGGTGTTAACCCTGACGCCGTCAGAAAGTTCTGACAGAATTCTCATGTTAAGTTTCCGGGAAAAATTCTGGAAAAACTAGATCTTACTTCCTGGAATTCCTGCAAAAATTCATTATGACTCGATACAAGCATTTGACTCAAACAAATACTAATATGTATGTTAATTTCATTGTTATGATTCATGTTCATTCGTTCTTTATAAACCGATTTAGATTTCCCTTACACTTAGCTTTTGCAAAATACCTTTATATGTAGTTAAGACGAAGTTAAAAACAAAATAAAGCATTTTCACAATTTAGTTTGAAGCATGAATCAATAACAAGAAATATAACTTACATACGGAAACAAATAAAATCAAATAAACACACAAAAACAAACAAAACATGGGTTGCCTCCCAAGAAGCGCTTTTCTTTATTTACGAGTCTTGTAGCTAGACTCAAAGTCACCGTACGTTACGTGACTTCGTCGTTGGTCTCGGTTCCTAAGTCATCCTCTTTTCCGGTTTTGTATTCGGGCCCTAAGTTCAAACAATCCTTATAGAAACCGAAAATCCTTTTCATGACATAGTCTACTCCCCTACGTCTATCCTCATCATTCCTATAGTAAACCGCTTGTTTGAGCTCCTTCTCAACGTTTGACAAGTGTTGGTATTGCTCTATCTTATACGGCATTTGGTAGTTCACCTCATCGGTCTCATCCTTAAATGTGACTATCCCTAAGGAAGGTTCATGAGTCATTCTAGAGACCTCGATAAATGGTTTGCCTAAGACTACTTGGGTCACACTTGCATCGATTATTGGGCGGATATCTTCTACAATCACAAAGTCGGTGACATAGGTAAAGTTTCCTACATAAACCGGTAATCCTTTAACTCTTCCCGTGAAGTTACTAATCCATCCCTTATCGGGAAACACTCTATACCCTAGTTGACTTTTCATTATCAAATTGTATTGAGCTCTAGTCATGATGTTAATGGGTGATCTAGGGTCAATGTACGCTTTCCAAATATGCAAATGCCCGATGTTGCATGGTATGTTGAGATTAGATGGATCGCCCACCTTGAAAATTGGGTTACCTAGGATGTATGGGGTCTCGGAGTCATCGAATAGATTCTTATGATATGCTCGCTCTTCCTTAGTGGGTAACCTATTGAAGTAATCCTCCTCCTCTACTTCTTCTATTTCGCTAACCTTAGCCTTCCTATCATCCTCTAATTCCTTACTCTCATCCTTTGATTCACTATCATTCTCACTCCTATCAATTGGTCTAATGGTCACAACGTTGACGAAGTGGACATGTTTGGATGAAGAGGGGTCCTTGATTTGTGGTTCGCTATTGGTGTTTCTAGCGTCCTTTTGTGGGGGTGATAGCACTTGGTTGTTGAGGGCTTTCAACAAGTTGTCAATTTTATTGGTCATCTCTACTTGTTGTTGATTGAATTCGGATGTGAATTTAGCTATGCGAGCTTCTTGAGATGCCATAAAATTGGACATCAATCCTTCAAAGTTGTTGGTACTACCATAGTTGTTGGAAGGATTGTTGTTGAAGGTACGGTTTGAGGAATTACCGTTGGGTTGAAACCGGTTAGGTGGGTTGGAAGAATTGTTTTGGGGTGCGTTTTGGTTTGACTTCCACCTAAGGTTGGGGTGATTTTTCCATGAGGGGTTGTATGAATCTCCATAAGGGTTTGGCTCGGGTTTGAAAGTGTACCACTTATCTCCCGCTCCGTCGGTACGCGTGGATGCGTAGTCCGCAAAAGCTTGTTCGGGGAGTTCCATGCAATCACGAGTGTCGTGGGGACCACTACATAATTCGCACGAAGAAGTGATTTTGTTCACTTGGCTTGAAGGTTTAGGAGCCTCGTAGGATTTCATGAGAAACTTGACTTGGTCTTCAAGTTCTATGATCCTACGGTCGGAAGTGCTTGAATTATTCGAAGGCAAAGATATTGCCTTGACCGTTTTATTCAAATCACGGGGATCATTCCAACTTTCGTTGTCATATAGAGCAAGATCTTCTAGGAGATCCCATGATTGTTCCGCACTTAGATCACGTAGCTTGCCACCGGCCGCTTGGTCAATGGTTTGCCTCGTGGGGATATTGATATGGTCATAGAAGATTTGGACTTGGAGCCAAAGGTCTATGCCATGATGAGGGACTTTTTGGAGTAAGTCCTTGAATCGAGTCCATGCCTCGTAGAGGGTTTCGCCTTGGCGTTGTTGGAACGCCAAGATATCATTCCTTAGCTTGGTAGTTCTTCCCGGTGGGAAAAATTGAGCTAAGAAGCGAGTTGTGAGATCATCCCAAGAGGTGATGGATCCTGCGGGTAGACGCTCTAGCCACTGACTAGCATGGTCTCGCAGAGAGAATTGGAAGAGACGTAATCGGGTAGTCTCTCGAGTGTCAACATCAAGGTCTATGGAATCTACGATCTTAAGGAAGTCCTTGAGGTGTTGATTTGGATCTTCGGAACGAAGTCCATGGAATGCACATCCGCTTTGCACCAACCGGATGGTGTCGGATCGCAAGGGAGACACATTGGCTCCTTGGGTGAGCTCAATGGTGTTTCGATAGCCATGGTGGCTAGGACGGGAGTACTCTCCTAAAGTACGGGCTCTAGGAGGTTGGTTTGGTTGTGGTGGTTGTTGTGGTGGTGGGTTGTTGGGATCAAGGATATTACCACCTTCCATGTTGGCAGATGGTAATGGTTACGAACAAAAACACAAAGAAATAAGATAGACTAAAGAAATCCTAGAAAAATAAAATAAAAAATCTCACTAGAAAGGAACCTAGCGAGTAGACCTAATAAAATAAAAATTCAACCTAAACAATAACTATTCCCCGGCAGCGGAGCCAAAAACTTTGATGCGCGGGATTGTGACCACGCACTAGGGTTTTACCTCTCAAGGGATCTTGAGAAGCTTGCAATCCCCACCAGGCAGTGTACCTGACCGATGTAGTATAGTGTAGTGGCAAGTACTGGGGGATTGATTGTTCCCTGCAGGAATAGTGTCGTTAGGATTGAAAAACTACTCTAATAGGTCTAAGGGTGAGGGAAGATTCTTTTTGTATTTTTATGTTTTTAGGAAAGCAAGTAAAAATCTCGGGTTTTGAAGAGTGGGCGGAATTAGTTGCTAGTCAACTAACCCAAATTACTACTAATGCAAATAAAATAAAATAACAAGAAAGTAAATGGTTGTGAAAACTATAATGGAGAGAAGTGTGTTTACCTAGATTTCCTTACTCCCTAACTATCTTTTACCGATTGATTAGTGTGTATTAATTGCGTGGATGAGGGATTGTATTCCTTAATACCATTCGTAGGGGTGTGTACGGACTTCCCCTAACTCTATGAGATCCTACTTCACTCCTATGTCGAGCCGGCTAAGAAGCTCCTAACATGGGATCACTAGAATTCACTCATGCATTAAATACAATCAAAATAACCTTAGTACACCTTGGTTCATGTTTCTTAAGACGTTCAAGCATGTTACCAACCGGAAGTCTGCCAGTTTTCTTAAGCCTAACATCGATAATCACCCATCCAATACAATTAATAACACACCATTCAATCAATAATTAATAGTTAGGTTTTATTAGATCTAACCAAACACAAAGAAAATCTAGCCTAGCATGTTAAACAAAAGACAAGAACAAGATAGAATCAAACAACACATAGACATATTGAATGATTAATTGATTACTTATCTTCAATGTAACATGAGAGATCCAAGGGTATAAAACCCTTAAAAAAGCTGCAAAAATCGTCTAGGGTCTCTCTCTAAAAAGTTCCACACGAATGACTAAAAATTATGCGAATATATATAGAAAAACATATCTGACGGCGTCACGTTGTGATCTTGACGCCGTCACCTCGCCGTGGTTAGGGTTTCTTGATAGCCTTCTTGATGTCGTCCCCCTTTAAGCTCCAAAATTGTGTTTTGGCCTGTCAAGGCTTGACGCCGTCAAGCATGGTCTTGATGCGTCTAGAGTACTGTTCCAGGAGAGTTTGACACTTTGTCGAATTCTTCACTTTTATGCTTCAAAATCGTCCAAAATGCTTTCTTTTCCAGAATTTCTCTCCAAAGTACCTAAAATGACAAAAGGAACGATTTAGGGCGATATTTGATCAAATAAATACGATTTAGGGCTTAAATGACCCCCGAAAAGCGGTACACTTTTCGCCTAATCAGTCTCATACCATTTTCTTGGTGCCTGATGCAAGCCATACAATGCTTTAACCACCCTTTACACTTTGTTAGGATAGTCAGGGTCTTCGAAGCCTGGAGGTTGTGAAACATATACCTCCTCATCAATCTCCCCATATAGAAAAGCACTTTTTACATCCATTTGATAGACTTTAAATCCCATAAAGGATGCATAGGCTAAGAAAAGCCTAATTGCTTCAATTCTTGCAACTGGAGCAAATACTTCTTCATAATCAATACCCTCTTCTAGAATGTATCCTTGAGCCACAAGCCTAGCCTTGTTTCTTATAACAATTCCTCTTTCATCCTTTTTGTTTCTGAACACCTATTTTGTATCTATTACCTTCTTGCCAGGAGGTAAATTGCAAAGTACCCAAACCTTCTGAATCTTGAATTGAAGCAAATCTTCTTGCATTGCTTCCACCCAACTTTCATCTTCCAGTTCCTTGAATACATTCTTTGGTTCCATTTGTGACAGAAAATACATGAAGAGACATTCATTCTTGCCTTCATGATCCTTAGATTCATAAATTTCAGTGATAAAACCATGAATGTCAGGCAACTTTGATTGCCTTCTAGTCTTCACTGGTGAGTTTACATCCCCAATCACATTTTCAAGAGGATGTGATTTATGAATTGAGGTATGAGGAATTTGAGGAATTGAAATCTCATTGGGCATGTTTGAGATTTCTACATCACTGGCTTGAGCTTCCTGAGTAACTGGAGTTGTCTTTTCCACATCTGGTGTAGCAATGGAAACTTCTGGCATAGCAGTGGAATCTGAATTCCCACTGCTTTCAGGATTTTCAGTGTTCATATTACCATCACCTTCTTTTCCTGAATCATTAGAAGGTTGAACATCTCCAGTCTTTGAAACAACATCATTATCTGCGTAGTCCCAAATTGGCAAAATGAATTCATCTTGATCATCCTCTTGATCCTTGCTTGGTTCATCATCATCAACAAACTCTTCTGAACTTGCAAAATCATAAGTAGATGTACCTGTAGAGATAGGCACATAGTTCATAGTATTGGTTAGAGTATCAAGATCAAACAGCCTTTCTGGACCAGTTCCTTTGACATTTACTTTGTTTTCTAGGAACTCAACATGCAGATTTTCTTCAATCTTTTGAGTCCTTAAGTTGAATAATCTAAAAGCTTTACTAACCATGGAATACCCAACAAAATACCCTTCATCAAATTTCTCATCAAATTTACCCAGATGATCTATGGTATTGAGAATAATGACATGACATCTAAATGGTCTCATGAAGTCTAGGATAGGGGGTCTACCTCTAAATAACTCATAAAGTGTCTTGTTCTTTGTTTTCACTACTAAAACCCTGTTTTGTACATAACAAGCAGTGTTAACTGCTTCAGCCCAAAATGTGATTGGCAATTTTGAATCTGCCAACATGGTTCTAGCAGCCTCTATTAGTGTCCATTTTGTTGAGGAGTTCTAGCTACATTAAATTCTCTTTTAATACCTTTATCTCTGCAAAAATCATCGGTAACTCTATTCTTAAACTCTGTCCCATTGTCACACCTAATGATTTTAACTTTCATATCATTATGGTTTTCTACTTCTGTTATAAAGGTCTTAAGGATGCCAGTTGTCTCATCCTTAGTTCTAAGAAAGAAAACCCATGTAAACCTACTAAAATCATCAGTCACAACAAGACAATATCTCTTAAGATTTATGCTACTTACAGGAGATGTAGGACCAAACAAGTCCATATGTAACATATAAAGTGGGTGAGAAATATAGTTAACCAATTTTGACCTGCAAGAAGCTCTGTGTTGTTTGCCTTTAAGACAAGCAACACAGGTTTGATCATTTTCAAATCTTTTCTGAGGCAAGCCTCTTACCAAACCATCTTTAACAATCTTATTTATGGTTTTGAAATTTATATGACTAAGTCTTCTATGCCATTGCATGGATTCATCCACTGTGGCCTTTGCAAGCAAGCAAGCATAATCATCTTTAGCAACAATGTTATTCATATCAAAGCTATATAAGTTGCCTTTTCTTGGAATCTTAAGAAGAATTTGACTTTCATCAGACATCTTAAAATCCTTAGAGAGAACAAAGCACATATCTTCAGTAAAAAGAACATTGTTTTCTTGTCACACATCCGTGACACACTAAAGAGATTATACTTAAGCTATTTTACATAGTACACAGGTTCAAAACCCAAGTTACCAGTTTTAATGACACCTTTACTAGTAACTTTACCATTAAATCCTCATCTAAAGCTGACAAAATGTCCTTCAAAATATTCAAAATTGGATATATAGGACTTGTTGACAGTCATGTGCCTTGAACATCCACTATCTGTATAGCCTTGATCTGATCTCTTGATCTTGGGATGTCCCTGCACATATAAAAAAGGAGTTAGTTTCTTTTGGAGACCCATGCGATGATTGACTTGGATCTGCCTCGTGTATCAATATAGTTAAATCTATAACGGTCATTGATACACCATTGGGATTGGTTGTTGAAGTATTTCCTTTAGGTTTCCATTCCCAACGTGCTGAGGCCTTCATAGCATTTCCCTTGTTACCCCTGTTCTTGTTTACAACCCTGGCAGTGGGAACTTTTGACTAAGCAGTGGTAACTGCTGGTTTAGTTTTTGGTACCCACTGTTGGTTATAGTGAACCCTTTTATTGTAAAAAGTCCTTTTCCCTGTTTGTGCAGATTTTACAAAAGTTGTTTTAGTTTTTGCACTTGTAACAGGTGTTTTAGGGTGAGCAGTGTTAACAGTTTTAGCAGTGGCAAAAGATTTAAGCCCACGTCTTAGTTGAACTGCTCTTGGGATCATGTTGCTGTGTGTATTAGGGTGTGATTTGTTTTGAAACCTATTTGACTCCACCCTTTTATTCCCATAAACTTCCCTTCTTCCAACATGATAGTCACAATTTACATGCAAATGTTCAAAGCTACCACAGATATAGCATGCTTTATTGTTCATGACAAACTCACTACCTAGTTGTTGAGATTTTACATGATTCCAACTCCTGGTTACCCCTAGGAGTTGATGACTTGTTTCTGTACATCTCTGGAAACCTTACAGTTGATCTAGGTTTATTAACTTGCTTCCTAGGTTCCTCTGTAATAGTATTAACAACTTGTGGGATAGAAGTTTCTACATTCTTTTTAACACTCTCATCTACTAAAGATGAGTCACTTGCACTTTCAAAAACATCGGATTCATGCTTAACTTTTTCATCATTTTTAACAAATTTGGGAGGGCCATATTCAAGACTAGGTTCCTGAAATTCTTGTAGACCTGTATGAGCTAAATCTATGCCAGGAGGTGCTGGAACACCCCTTAGTGGTGGAGGAACTGTATTGTATCCTAAACCAGACTTAGCTTTGCTAGTGATTTGTGCATCCCAAATTTTATCAGTTGACTTAGACTGATAATATAAGGAGTCAACAGATAAGTTGACATTCTCATTTACCTTTCTAAGTCTTTCAAGCTCTTCTTTTAGTGCCTCATTTACTGCTATCTTATGATCTAACACTCTTCTAAGAACAACCATATCATCATTATATTTTGTCTCATTATCTCTATAATGCTCTAGTTGTTTTTCTAATACAGATATGCCTCTTCTAAGGTTTGACACATTGTAATTAGCAGCAAAAAAAATCTGTTCTTTGGTTTTCATATAATTCATTAAGCCTTTCACATTCTCTAGAAGCCCTACATGTTTTAGAGCAACTTTCAAAGTTTTGTACCTCAGAGTCAGAGAAGGCCATGAGAGCACGTCCTGTAGCAATAAAAGCAGCATCTGAAGGTTGTTCCTCTTCACCATCAGCCATGAAACTCCAATCATAGCTCACAACATCAATTGCCAGCATTGCCTTTGTTCCTCCACAGTTGGTTCCTTCTTTTGCTTGTACCAGGTAGATCTATTGTCCTGCTTCCTTGGTCTTCAGCATTCTCTAGCAAAATGTCCC
>LBNU01036693.1:22093-34057 GCA_014162995.1 Artemisia annua | reverse complement strand
TCTTTTTGTAAGTTGCTTAAAGTTTGTATAAAACCACTATCTAAATTAAATAAGCATTTGAAAAAGAAAACTTGCAAATTTAAAAATTCACAAAAAGAATTTGTTCAAATCGAGACTCTAAAATCTTTTATCGAACATCCTAACATTAATAAAACTGTTGTTTTAAAAATAACTGAAGATGATGTCGAACCTAAACCCGATATACCACCCCAACAAATAATAAATCTCAATCCTGATGATCAACCAATGTGGGAAAGAACTAAGACTGTGACACCAACCCCTGGTTCTGCCATTGTTCGACCCATTGTTGATGACAACTTTGTTATCAAGGGTACCCATTTGAAAATGATTCAAGAAAACAAATTCGATGGTCATTTGCGTGCCGATCCGCATGACTACATCCGTGAATTTCTCGCAATCTGCGACATGTTCAAATACGGTGAAACCTAAAGTGAAGCTGTCAAGCTTTTGTTGTTTCCTTTCTCATTGTGCGATGAAGCTAAAATATGATTTAATGAACATAACGAAACATCAATAACGTCATGGGATCAAATGATAAGAGTTTTTATAAGCAAACTCTTTCCACCTTCATTATTTGAACGTCTTTTACTCGAAATCAGAAAATTTTCTTAAAACTTATGTGAAAGTCTAACCGAAGCCTGGTTACGACTCAAGAATATGCTTCAAAATTGTCATGGACACGGTCTGACCAAAAAATCTATTATTCAAATATTCTATCACGGGCTAGACGAATCCACTCAAGGAATTCTTGACAGAACATCCGGAGGAATTTTCCTCTACAAAACTCCCAATCAAGCTTTTCAGCTCTTTGAGGACAAAGTCCTTTTCCAAGTTGACTGGTCCAACAAATCTCAAAACAAACATCATCGCGAATCTATTGCTTTCGCCGATGGAAGAAACATCGATGATAATTCCCTATTGATGGAAAAATTAGAGGCTCTAGAACGAAAAATGGATTCTTATTTTCAGAACTTAAAAGATCTCCAAGAAATACGTAACAACTACAGATGTGATCACACTTCTAAAAACTGCATGAACGATGACATGCCGATGTGTGAACATCATGAAGAGAATTATACCCAACTTGAAAATCAAAATTCTCATGATCAGTATTCTCGCCTATCCCATTATGAACAACCTCAATCAAATAATAATTCTGAAAAAACGCTCACTGAATTGAACTACGAGGTAAAAAGAGATTTGGATGATTTCATAAGATCCTACCGTAAAAAGAGAACTGCTCATGACAATCTTTTTGAAAATCCATTTTATAAACCCATCGGAGTCCCACCACAAAAAGCTAAGCCTAACCCGAAACCTCTGTCTTCAGGAAAAACCATAAATAAAGATCAACTTCAATTAGAAACAGATCTCGAAAAATCAATCAATAAATTCCTGGATGGTCAAAGGGTTTCAAACATGTTTGTCAAGAACTTAATCAATGACCTGAATTTAAAAATGAGGCAAAATGAAAGGAATTATCAAACTATACTTAAAAATTTGGAACGAAAAATTGACGAGTTGTCGAAATCTCAAAATCACGTCTCTTCCGATCGAACCGGTAGGACTAACCCACCTCCAACTCGCACTGAGCAAGTGAATGCCGTATTCACCATGAGTGGAAAGTCTGATAACCCTCTGAAAATCCAAAAAGATCCACCACCTCCTATCATCGTTAAAGATAAAATTGAAAAAGATCAATCATTTAAAAACACAAATAAAGAATATTACGTGGTCAGATCAAAAGAATCTCCATCACTTGTGGAGTATATACCAAAAATCCCATATCCAGGACGTGTAGAAATAGGTCACTCATATTTGAACCGAATCATAAATAAAAGGATTAAATGCTTGTTGCATATGCTAAATGCAACCGTGGTGCCTACGAAAGTGTGCTTTATCATTTTACACTTTTTCTTTGTAGTTTTGTTTATTTTGCAGATTAAATAAATAATTGGAGGTTGGTTGGATGGTTTGCTTAACAATTGGGAAGCTGATACTTTTGGATCGTTATATTATATTTGTTGGTTAAAGTTCACATGCTTATGATGGCGTTCTACTCAACATTCTATCTTTCAGAATTCAGCCAATCACTAATGAGCCCCGGGAAGTTTCGTTTCTCTTATATTTATTTTTCCATTTATCCTGCCTTTAAGTTTAGGGTGCGTTTGGTTTGGATTCGAATTTGGGAAAGGATTGAAAGAAAATAAGGATAGAGAAAAAAATGTTTAAATAATATAATTGTTTATATTTGAATTGAGATGTTATATTAGAATAAGTAAATTCATGTTGAAAAAAAATAAAAAATAAAAAATAATAATAATAAAAAATAAATAAATAAATTTGTACCCTACACCAAACGCGCCCTTAATATTTCTAATTACGCATATTGCTTATCTTAAGTGTAGGAGGGGAATGAATTTGAAACATGAGACTTATTGAAAATTGTGTTTGCCCTCTTAGCTTATCTATTTTAAAATTTGTCACATAGGTTAATATATTAAAATAAAAACTTGGTAAATAAATAAAGTTTTGAAATCAGAGATGTGCCCCGATTGATTAAGCAGATCCGACTCGGGATTGATAATATTACTTGCGCATTTATAGCCTTTATAACAAAAGTGAGGATTTCGAGCCTATATCGGCATATGTCTTTTATGCTTAATTTCTTTTTTTTTCCAAGGAAAGGTAAATAGTATAAAATCAAAAAATATTTACAGACAAATAGCACAAGGAAGAAACTGAATGGACAACCCCAAAACAGCCCAACACTTGCCTATAGAAACAAAAAATACCAAGATGGACAATCCCAACTCAGCATTACAATAACAATCAATACCAAAATACCAAAGTACTCCCAAACACAATAGAAAACAGATTAATAAGCTTAAACTATCATCAAACCCATAATCTGAATACATGGAGAAATACAAAGGGACCAACCAATGTACACCCAAACATCACCATATGAGAAGATAAATAGCAAGCAAGCTGTTCCTATTAGTGAAATGGGAGAAACCATACAATCTAACAATACTATAGCCAACATATCAATAAAGTCTTCAACTGCAAAAAACATAACACAAATACCCTGATCCATCAAAATTACCTCAAAATAGAGCCAAACCCATAAGCAATCCAGACCATAAAGCTCATCCAGACCAGCATTATACTCAGCATCGGAACAGAAAGGTATAGCAGCTAACCCAATGACAGTCTTCTCCTTAAAAAACCTTTTCAAGTAAAACCACTTGGGCAAACCCTTGGAAAAGGAAAAAGAGTGTGACCTGCCAGAACTTATAGAATTATAGCTGCAACCCTCTAACCACATACCCAAATACAAACCCTTAATGACCTTCAGATCAGTATCATTGCATCTGGTACAGTCTATGAATAATATAAACACCAAGTAAATAATTACCCAAAGACAATTTCTCCATAAACAACCATACCACCAGTACCCATACATATCATCAAAGCACTCCTGAAAGTAATGCCTAAGATACCAGACATAGTCATGATCCCAAAATGAAATGCCAGCGCAGAATAAGTCTACATAGTTAGCTGTAGTGCATAGCCAACAGTCAAGTGAATTAGAGCATTGGCCAGCGCAGACTAAATATATACACCTACCTGTAGTGCATAGCAAACCATAAAGAAAAATGGGATCATACAGTCCCAACATATGGCCAGCGCAGAATGAAGTCAAAACCTCACTTGTAGTGCATAGCCCAATGTCAATAATACAAACATGGAGAAACCATAAGGAGCCAGATATCTCATCCAGTATCCAATGCATCAAACAATAACCATGAGTATTAGAGTGAGACCTAATCAGATCCTGACCAATCATACACCATCTCAGCCCACAGTCAGCGCAGTCTAAGTCTAACCACTTAGCTGTAGTGCATAACTCTATGTGATTAAGATGGCTAAACCAAATGCATAACCAGAGACCAGTACTAGTCCAACATCTCCTACCAAACTGAGGACTATTATACCAAACAGTCCCATTACTAAAAATCCTAAGATTATGTTCACTTATCATTATCAATATCCATGTTATCATCTAAAAGATCATCCAAAATATATTGATACTTATAACTTCTACTAATGGGAAAGTTCCATACCTTAGCAGCATTTATGACATCAGGAGTGGTTTTAATCTGCAACCCCATAATCCTCAGCCTTACTGCTTCAATAATGATCTTCAATAGCTCATCCTCAGTTCTACCATACCCCCAAACAATCTAATGTTCCTTTCTTGCCACATGTAGTAAACTGTAGCCCCCCATACCAATCTTTGGATCACACTCCAAATTGAGTTTTTAGCAGGCAAATTAACAATGTAAGATATGATTTGAGGCCAACAGTTAGATATATTATCCAACTTAGCCATTGGCTTTAACCTTTCCCACAATCTTCTAGCAAAATGACAGCTGAAAAAGAGATGATTGTGTGAATCCTTGCATAGCTTGCAAAAAGGGCATTTCATGTCCTGAATATTTAACCATCTTGAAATCCTGTCTTGGGTCTTGAGTCTGCCTTTGATAGCCATCCAAAGGATAAAAGAGTGTCTTGGCACACACTGTGAAAACCAGACATGGTCATACCAAATAACCTTAGGATAACTAGTCTTCATGACTTTCCAAGCCTCATGCACAGAAAAATTCTTCTCCTTGCCTTTTTTGTTAATCCACACACTTTTATCATCACCATTCACATTCAGACTTGGAATTTGAACATCCATAATCTCAGCAAATCTTTCATTCCAACTAGGTGGCCAATTCCAATTACCATTAGTAACCAAATCAGCAATTTTGATTTGCATATCCACCCTACTATGCACTAGAGAGGTGTAATTGATCAAATTACACAGAGGACCTCTCTCATTCCATCTATCAAACCAAAAAAAGCAATTCTGCCCATTCCCAATTTTACACAAAACAAAGTTTCTCACTTTATCTCTAAGGCCAAGAATCTGTCTCCAACTCCATGATGTATCTTGATTAGGTTTAACAACCCACACACTATCACCCTTTAAGCACTGAGTTTTGACCCACTTGACCCAAATAGACTTTTTATCAGTGATCACATTCCATAAATGTTTTGCCATAAGAGCCTCATTCCAAACATGTAAAGATTTAAGCCCCAATCCACCTTCTTTTTTCTGCATACACACATCTTTCCATGCAACACTGAATTTGCTACTCTTATTAGTATCAACCTTCCAGAGGAATCTTTTTAACAGTTTGTCAATGTCATCACATATACCTTGGGGAAGAATGAACATAGATGCCCAGAAAACATTTAAAGAATTAAGAACAGAGGCAATGAGTTGGAGTCTTCCTGCAAAGGAAAGACTCTTATTTTGCCAACCATCTATTCTTCTTTTCACATTCTCTAATAGAACAATACAATCACTTCTGTTAACTCTATTGGAATCAAGAGGAATACCAAGGTATTTTACTGGAAGAGTACCTTCATTGAATGGCATAACCAATATAACCATCTGCTTGACATCATCACTTACATTGCCAAAAAACACTGTGCTCTTTTCCATATTAGGCCTCAATCCAGAAGCTAAACAAAACTCATCCAATGCTCTTCTAAGGACAGAAGCTGAGATCAAATCCCCATGACAAAACAGCATAATATCATCAGCAAAACATAGATTCAGAATGCCAAGCTTCTTGCAACCCCAATGGTACTTAAACTTTTTCTCACAAGAGACCTGTCTTTTGAGCATTAAAGTGAAGATTTCCATAACTATTGTAAATAGATAAGGTGAGATGGGATCACCTTGTCTCAGGCCCCTCTTGGCTTTAAAAAACCCATGAGAATCACCATTGACAGATATAGAAAAAGAAGCAGACTTCAAGCATGTCATAATCCAACCCACCATTACTCTATGAAAACCAAACTTGAGAAGAACAAATTCCAAGAATTGCCATGAAACAGTATCATAAGCCTTTTGCAGGTCAACCTTAAAAGCACACCTCCCAACCTTCTTTCTGCTCACATAGCCACACATCAATTCCTGAGCTAACATGATGTTATCACTTATATGTCTACCCCCAATAAAGGCACTTTGATTCTCATCAATCAGATTGTTCAACACACACTTGATTCTATTAGTTAAAACTTTACTTATACACTTATAGACCACATTGCAACAAGCAATTGGTCTATAATCAGTGATTTTGGAAGGCAATTTACACTTAGGAACCAATGAGATTAAAGTAGTATTTATTTCACCCAACATTTTACCACTAGAGAAAAACTCCCTAACAGCCTTACAAACATCCATACCAGTAGAACTCCAAGAAGCTTTGAAAAATTTAGCAGTGAAACCATCTGGGCCAGGGGCCTTATTATCATCAATGTCAAAGAGAGCCTCTTTAATTTCATCCACAGAAACCTCCCTAATCAAATGAAGAGCCTCATCAGAAGTCAGCCTCTTACTAAATAGCCCATCAGCATCATCAATAGGAAAAATCTCCTCACAAGAGCCAAGGAAGCTTTGGAAGTGATTAACAAACTGACTAGCCACATCATCATCCTTAAACACTTTACCATGCTCATCCTTAATACTAATAATTCTGCTCTTGCTAAACCTTCCTTTCAACATATTATGGAAGTAAGCACTATTGTGATCTCCCTCTCTCAACCATTCAATCTTTGTTTTCTGCTTCCAAACTTTTTCTTCATCCATTACTGCTTCCTTATAAGCACTATTGAAAATCATTTCCACTTCTCTAAGACTGCAATTATGAGGATCTTTATCAAGTTCACATTGAATCATCTTAAGCTCAGCTCTCAACTTATTCACCTTTTCAAAAACATTACCATTATTCCAATTTAACCTACTAAGATGCTTTTTCATGTTTTTAAGCCTCTTAGCAAGAATAAACATAGCAAATCCATTAACAGGCATCTCCCAATTCTCTTTTACAACCTGCTGAAACTCTTTCTTGTCAGCTAGGTAATTCATAAATCTAAAAGATCTCTTCTTCCAAGGTGTCATAGTAGGAACATTCAACAAAGCAGGACTGTGATCTGAGGTAACATAAGGAAGAAAAGTAGCATAATAAGCACCAAAGCAATCAAAAAACCCACTGTTACCCATGACTCTGTCTAGTTTCTTCAAAATACCACTCTCCGGATCCTTTCTTTTCTGGACCCAAGTAAAAAATATACCATTCATAGCTAAATCCTCCATATCTAACTGCTCAATACAACTTCTAAATTCTTTAACCCCATGATTATTATCAACAACACCTTTAGAGTGTTCATCGCATACCTTATAACATTGAAATCACCCAACATGACCCAAGGCTTATTGTTAACTAAAACCCTGTGATCATTGAGGTTATCCTAAAGTTTAATTCTATCCTTAGCATCATTGTCCCCATATATAAAAGAAACCTCAAAATGCATAACTTGATCAATACTAGAAATAAGCTTAGCTTCAATAATGTTATTATCCCACCCCACAGCAATCCTACAACCTCTATTACTATCAGCAGAGTTAGAAACTCAATTCCAGCAACCAAAAACATTATCACAACAAGCATTAACAGCTTTTTTGATAAGTCTAGTCTCAATAACAGCACACATATGTAACTTATTCTCAGAAATTAAAAGCTTAATCTCATTTTGTTTAGAGGTATCAGTCATACCTCTTATGTTCCAAGCAGCTATTTTGATATTCATAAGATAGAGGAAATTGATGTGGCAACACCATTATCCACCATACTTGCTATGTCAGCATCCACAGCATTAGATACATTGTTCTGAGTCATAAAGCTAGCATGAGCAGAACTGTCTTTGCTAACTTCATCCTTCATTGCACTTAAAGAACTAGATGCCACATCTCCATGATTCTTCACATTTACACTTTCCTTAACTCTAGTTTCATACAACTCAACCATTTCATCATTCCACCCTTTCCTAACAATCATTATTCAGCACGGGATTTCCTGAGAAAAATAAAAAGTTCCACCTTCAGGCAACTTGTTTCCTTCACCATCAAACCCTGAATTCTCTCCACCCTCCTGCCTTATGCCTATCAAACCACAAACTCCATATGCTTGCTCTCTTAGGAAACACTGTACTCTCCATTTTCAAAAACCAGCCCCTTCATCGTAGCCAGCTTTCTGAGAGTTAATCTCAATGTTGTTTTGCTAGTGAATACTCATTATTAAGAATCCTATCATTTTATTAGTAAGAATGATCTCATTTTATGCACTTCTTCTTCATAGCATCAGTATTTAAGTTGGATATATTCCTTTAGACTTTGTGGCCACCTCATTATTTCATCATCATCAAAAGGAATTCCAATTTCACATGCCACATCAATATTAACCTTAACACTTTGCCATTCATTAGTAGTATCACCATTATCTTCATTAGCTAAAGCAGAAAATCTATTAGGAGTTTGGAAGTTCCTTTGAGCAATGTGCTTCACTTGATTACCTTTAACACCATTACCACTTTCCTTATTTCCTTTGTTTTGATCAATTTCCATTGCAACTTCCTTATTCTTTTTGTTACTCTTCACAGGACCACTCCTCTTGTCATTACTCATTTGATAACTACTCATACCCCCTGCTACTAGATCCTCTTCTACCTCTAAAACTTGGACCACCCCTGCCCATATACAATCCAGTTCTAGCATTACCTCCACCATAACCATTGTTAACCTGAGTTTGCTGACCCATCTGTTCAGTATTATTCTTAGAAGCTCTCTTCTCTGGTACTGTCTTCCACTCATTTTCACCCTTCTGCACAACATTAACATTAGTTTTAGCCTGCTGAGTGCGTCCATCCTTGTTAACTTTCACATCATCCTTAGCCACCTTGTGAGTACACTTATCAAGACTATGCCCAAAAACACAGCAATGAGAACACAAGGGTGGTTGCCAGGCATACTCCACCTTCAACTTCATAGATCTATTTAAACTCCTATACCATTTTTTACTTCCTTCCTCAATAATAGGATCCATATCAACAACACTTCTACCATCATTCATAGCACATGGAATCCATTTAAGCTTATTACTACCTGTATACTTAGCTCCCTGAACTACATTACTAAACAACAAAGGTTTTTTCGGCCTATTCTTATCCAACATTTCCACATCTTTAGCACCACTACCTTCTCCAACACTCTTATTACTCCCAACCATACCCTGATCTCCCACATTCTTCCCAACAGTACTATTTTCATTGCCTACACCAACATTCTTACTCCTATCATCAGTCACATTATTAACTTTCATACCTTCATCTTTCTTAAAATCAGGATTAAGAATAGGATTTAGCTCAACAGGAATAGGAATTTCAGGTAAAGTATCAACAACACTGCTATTATCAATAATCTTCTTACTTAAACTACCACTATTGTCACAATTCTCCATTTCAGGACAATTTTCCTTATTCCCGACATTTCCTATTCATTGAATTTCAATTCAACATTTCACGTAAACAGGGTTTACGGGTATCCATTTGACGAGACCGGGTAGGTTAAGTCACATTGTCAACCATCGTACATTTTCTAGACTAGGGTTAGTCTACATTGCATCACGACATCATNCACTGCTATTATCAATACTCTTCTTACCTAAACTACCACTATTGAGTTCAGGGAACATAGCACTTACATTGCAATTAGAAGCATTATCACAAACACCTTCCTTACCACCTATATCCTTCTGAGCACCACTCCCCTGACACTTATTACTCACTCCATCAATAGCCATACCACCATCATTACCCTTATCTCCACTACTCTCCAACCTTTCCCCAGCGTCATCCCCAACTTCCATATCATCATTTCCCCTAATAGAACTACCCATATTAGAACTAGAACGAGTCATAACCTTCTTAAATTAACATCAGTAGAATTAGCTAACATATCATGGTGTTTCATAGTACTAGTAGGTTTGGGATTCATGGTACGAGTTGTTTTCTTAGTTTTCAGATTCTTATCCATTCTGGAGCTAGGTGGATTCACCACCGGAGGTGGTGATGTTAATTCATTAGGGTAAGGTGGTTTTGACTCTTGTTCAGACATGATGAAGATGAATCTAAACAATAATCATAGTGTAAATGAAGGATTGAGGTTGTCGGATTTAGGGATCTGGGAAAATAATGAGTGTGTGAAAGTGTGTGTGAACGTTGAACAG
Source organism: Artemisia annua (assembly GCA_014162995.1). Lineage (NCBI taxonomy): Eukaryota > Viridiplantae > Streptophyta > Magnoliopsida > Asterales > Asteraceae > Artemisia > Artemisia annua. Next base: position 23,846 of record LBNU01036693.1, on the reverse strand, counting down.
TAATAACTAAATCTTAAAATGAATTTAATGCGAGTGAACAGTGATGATTTATGGTAAAATTTTATATAGAAATGTGTATAATGAATAATAGAAGCTAGATCTAAAATCTAAATTAAGATCCAAGGGTTGGATCAAATTTAGATGATGAATTCATGATAAATTGTGTTTATCCCAAAGTTTATAACATTTGCTAGCACACATTATAACCCTTTCCACTAAATTGTGAGTGTGCGGTGATTTATTCGATTCTAGAACTTGTGCTTGAAATCATTATGAGACCGCAGTGAGATCACATTCTTGTGATATAGGTATTTATATGTGATAAAGAGGCAACTTAGGATTTAACCCAAATAGCCTTCCCATTTAACATATTATTTAGCTAATTACACTGATTAGTTAACCACCCTTATATAAACCCTTTTGTAGCACTCACTTTTAGTGCTAGATACCCCTAGTTTCACATTCAGAGCCATTCTTTCCATTTCTTACATCCAGTATAATAAAAATAAAAAAATATAACCTTTAGCCTAACTTATTACCTTGTCGAAAGTCTATTCGGTTGGTTGCTAGTTGCTTGGTATGTTCAGATGGTTTTTTATTGATAGTTCGTTTGCGCTTTGTTATAAGTGTTGTGCCATTTCAACGAAGATGAAGGAGACGTCCTTTAGATTTTGTATTTTTTGCGGTGTATGCTTATATTAAGTGTGGGGGAATTGTTGATTGTGTAAATGTGGAGAATGGATAAAAATTAAGAAAAATAATGTATATAAAATCGAGATGTGGGCGGTATATAGTACTAGTATATGTGATAGTATATACTACTACTATAGTAGTATATATAGTATATATATACGTAGTATAGCCTAGTATAGTAGTATGATCTATATTACTCTACTATATAGATACAGAATATTTATGTTATCATAGTATACAGTTATATATGTAGAATATATATTATAGTATTATATTATATATATCAGTACTAGTGTATTGATTTTATACTGGTATCGTATCTATATATACTATAGTATGCTCTATCGCGTATATACTGGTTATTATATATACTCTATATCAGTGCCATCGAGCCGGGAAAGCTGGCGGTAATTCAAAAGCGTGATAAAGTAGGGCTATGAAAACTTCCCACCTGCAAGGACATGCATAACTCTATATCATTTTCTAGAGCGTAATATAATATGACACTCTAGACCGAATATACATGCGAAGGATGACAAACATAACTCCTCATAGACCAGCAACCTAAAAATTACATCGTGTAATTTTAGTGCATGTACTATTCTCACTTTTCTGAGAATTCTATAGAATCGGTTCCATTTATGCCACTTGCACCTATAATCGCTTAATATACCACTCGTCTTTCTTATCTATTCGAACATCGAGAAAAGATTCTTTGTTGTCAAAAAATTTTAAAACATGTATTTTATCAGTGACCTTGGATTGAGCAAATCAATGACTCTTATTGGCAATGACTGATTGGACGATCTGTTTCGTTTTTATATAGGTCAATAGTGTATACGCCATCGAAATAGCACAGTGTTTATATGGTTATCCTGAAACTAAGCTACCAAGAGTCCTAAGTATATTACCAATAAATCAGTACTGTTTAGCACCAGAAGGATTACTGCAATCGGAGGCTATATAGTGAAATAGTAGTGAAATATAGTTTTTGACGTTAAATATACGCACACTTGAAATTTTGGAAGTACAGAGCAAAAATGGCTTCGGAAATATATAT